>MU223184.1:395125-416338 GCA_018584345.1 Thuja plicata | reverse complement strand
ACATCACATGCACTAAATGAAGTCTTTCTAGGTGTATCAATGTTGTAAATAGTGGAACATGAAGGTAACCATGCACACACCCTATGGTAAAGGTCAATTGGAGAGGTTGTAGAGGAGGATAAAATAGGAATAGGATCAATGGAGATCTCATTCGAACCATTTTCATCCTCACTTCCATGTACCTCATTAAGGGATCTATTCTCTTGTACAATAAAATATTCATCAAAGTATTCAAAACAAGAGTCATACATGTTGAACACAATAAAATTACAACCATGTAAATGTTTTTGTGTTTTTAGAGAAATTATATATATATATATATATATTGTATTTTTGGAATATAAATGCAAGAGCATAAAATAAAACCTACTTTTAAATGCATGAAAATCTAACACCAAAAAGAAAGAGTTGTCTATCGCGGGTTCACCAAAATGTAAGGTAGAAAATTGATTAGGTGAATGGAATAAGAGTGTTTTGATACTCAAATCACTTATCACCTTACATTTAATTTTTAGAGTGGAGGGATAAATAAGACATTCCCCTTTATTCTCAAATGCACAGAGGAAGGATCCAAATTTATCAACCTAAAAAGGATCAATGCATAAATGAATCAATCTATTGGAAATAAGAATAAAGAAGGAGATCCTAGGTTTCCCTCTTAAAATGTGTGGTGTGAATGAATGAAAATATGTGATAGATTTAGAATGATTAAGGATTTTAATTGAAATGGATAGGAGAAATTCACTAACCTTGAAATATTGCAGATCAAAGAATGTTGTTTTCTATGGTCAGTACTTAGTTTCTGGAAAATATGAAGTATGATCCAGAACCGGAACGTAGATACGAAAAAAACCCAAAAACAATTTTCCCATCTGACACCATCTTATGAAAAAGGTCTACCTTGACCCAAAAATTTCACCCTTGACCCAATAATCTCAACCTTGACCTACACAGGTCCAACAGAAAATTTGTTCGCGGATCCCGATAGTTCGCTGAAAATGGTATCCAAATCTGAGTTCAAATCCACAATCCCGCACCTGTACCAACAAGAAAAAGAGTTTGGTTTGTTGGGGGGAGGGCTTTTCCTTATTCAAACCCTGATTTAGGAATTAACCTTGAAATCAATAACGTATAGAATGCTAGCAAGTACTAGAATTGAATCTAATAATGAACCTATGATATTGAATAGATATGCCAATGTAATTCATATGTAGATATGAAAGCATGGAATTTAGAAACCATAAAAATCCATGATTGTATGCTTGGAATCCACCTTGAAGAGATGATGAAAGAGTCTTGAGGATGCACAAAGGATCTTGAAGGAACATCACACCATCATGATGGCTAGATCTAGGGCTTGAATAATAAATCTTGAATGCTTGCACCAAATCCCTCCAAAGGTTTGAAAGCTTGAATCCTTGATCTTCAATGGAGAACCTAAATGCTTGAGAGGAAAAATTGAACACCTTGAAATCTTGAGAACATGTAGAAAAATGGATGCTTGGACCTTTTTCTTCTTGAAAAAATCTTGGTTAGAGTTTTTTGCACTTAGAAGACTTAGAGAAAATGAGAGAGAAAGGATTGCTTTTATATGAAATTAGGGGAAAATATTCTAAGAAGGCTGACATAGGAGGATTAAATACCAATTAGACCCATGCCCCTAGAAGATACCTATATTAAATACAATTTAGTATTTTCCTCTTCGAAACCCAAAACAGTCATCCTGGAAGCAGAAAAAATGAATTTTTGATGACCTCCAGAAGCCGACAAGCTTCCAGATTTGGAAGGGGGACCCAGGTCAAGGTCGAGGTCAAACCTGACCTAGGTCAAGGTTGAGTTTTACCTTGACCTAGGTCAAGGTTGAGGTCAACCTTGACCCAAGGGGTCAGAACCCTTGAAAAAAGTGCCAAGTGGGATAAAAGGTGCCCGAAGAGGCCCAATCAAGGTCCTAAATAGGCACAAAAGCAAGAGATGATGCAGAAATGAGGGGATAGTATGATGGTGTTCAAAAACATCCCCTAAGGAGGTCTAAATGTTCTTAACATGGAAGTGCTTCCATTTTAAGATGATACACTACCATTCAAGAAATGAGTGCAGTAGCAAATAGCAATGTTACTCTAGACAGTTTGATTAGAAGACTGATTTCATTTGAAATGAGTAACTTTGATAATAGTGTCTTACCAAACATAGAGTCTGCATTCAAAACTTATTTAAGAATAAGTAAATTAAGTCATAAACACACTATGAGAAAATATAGTGAAAGTGAAAGTGAAGAAGAAGATCTTGATGAAATTGAAGCACTTATGGAAAGAAGAATGTAGAGAGGCAAAGGTAAATTACCACTTGTTTGTTTTAATTGTAAAGAGATTGGACACTTTTTTGCAAGATGTCCTAACAAAAGAAAAGATGACAGAAGTAATGATAGATCATTTGAAAATAATTCTGACAAAGGTGATTACAGAAGCTACTGATAATTAGAAAGAAGAGATACCCGAGACTACAAGGACAAAGGAAAGAATGCAAGTTACCTAGAAAAATGCAAAGATGATGACACTGACACCGAATCTGATGAAGACATAGAGATGGTGTTTATGGCAATAAAATATGATTCAGATGATGATGGAGAAATGTATGTAGAAACTACACTCATACTTAAAGTTAATAAAAATGATGTCTGGATCACAGATAGTGGTTGCACTCACCATATGATTGGTGACAAGAAAAAGTTTGAGACTTTTGAATACTATAAAGGTGGTTCAGTAAGAATGGGTAATGACACACCTTGTTTAGTTGAAGGTAGAAGAACCATAATGTTGAATACCCAAATGAAATGTGAAAATGTTTATTGGGTAAATGTATTGAATTATAATCTATTGAGTGTTTCTCAGTTGAATAATTCAGGTCACAGAGTAGCATTTACAAATAAGAAAGCAAAGATATTCAATAAATTAGGAAATCTGATTGGTACCAGTGAGCAGACAAAAGGTAAATTATTCTATCTGAATGATACTGACACCACTTTCTTAATGGAAATAAATGAAGACATATGGTTGTGGCACAAAAGATTGTGTCATGCGAACTTTGACAACATGATAAAGATTAGCAAAAAGAGAAATGTAAGAGGCTTACCGACGATGACCAAGCCCAAGATTATCATGTGTAAGAATTGTCAAAAAGGTAAGATGACAAAGTCTAGTTTCAAAAGAAAAACCCATACATCTGATGCCATTCTAGAATTAGTCCATACTGACCTATGTGGACCTATGAGGAAAAAGATTTATTATGGAGATAGATATTTTATTCTCTTTGTTGATGATTACTCTAGAATGATGACAATCATGTTTCTTAAAGATAAATCAGAATCATTTAAGATATTTAAATGGAATAAGGCATTGGTTGAGAAAAAAGGGGGTAAAGAATTGAAATGCTTAAGATCAGATAGAGGAGGGGAATATATTTTAGATGAATTCACTAACTTTTGTAATGAGAATGGAATCAAAAGACAGGTCTCTGCATCGAGAACACCACAGCACAATGGAATTGCTAAAAGAAGGAACAAATCCATACTCTATTGTGCAAGGACACTAATGATAGAGAAAGGAATCACCCAAATCTTCTAGAGAGAAGCTGTCAGTACTGCTATTTACACATTGAATATAGTACAATTGAAGAAAGACACCAAAAAGACACCTTATGAGATTTGTTATGGATACACACCTAATGTAAGTTATTTCAAAAATTTTGGCAGTCAATGTTATATATTAAAAGGTGATATAAATGTAAAACTTGACTCCAAGAGTGATGAAGGAATCTTCCTAGGGTATTCCACCAAGATAAAGGCTTATAAATGTCTAAATAAAGCGTCTAACAAAATTGTTGAAAGTGCAAATGTAAAGATAGATGAATTTGCAGAGAAGAATGAAAAGGAAAGCACAAAAGAACCAGAGGACTACAATAGGTGAATACAATGAAGAACCTGACACTCTACCCAACCAACAATGTAGAGCTCCTGAGCAATAGATCATTGCACCCAAGCATTAGGATGCAAATACCGATGATCAGGATATTGCTCAAAATGATGCACAAAGTGATGAAGAACAGAATGAGGGACATAATGATGATAAAGCTAATAGACAAAGAGATGAACCTATACTTGCTAGATATGTCAAAAAGAACCATCCACACAACCAGATCATTGGAGACAAGAAGGATGGTATGAGAACCAAAATTAAGTCTCTAAATACAAGATGTCTTATTTGTGAGTATGAGCCAAAATCTGTCAATGTTGCACTAGATAATGATGAATGGATAAGTTCTATGAATGAAGAGATTGAGAAGATAGATAAAAACAAGACATGGAAACTTGTACTAAGACCAAATGACAAGAATTTCATTGGTACAAAATGGATATTCAGGAATAAACTAAATGAGAATGGAGAAGTCACCAGAAATAAAGAAAGACTAGTATGCAAGGGGTGTGCACAAGAAGAAAGGATTGAATATGGAGAGACCTTTGCATCCCTTGCTAGGCTAGAAGGAGTGAGAATATTACTTTCTTATGCTTCATGTTAAGGATTCAAGGTATATCAAATGGATGTCAAGTCTGCATTCCTAAATGGAATACTTGAAGAAGAGGTATACATTGAACAACCAGAGGGGTTTATTGATCTAGATAAGAGGGACATGGTATGTAGACTACACAAATCCATGTATGGATTGAAACAAGCACCCTGATCCTGGTATGAAAGACTTCATTCCTATCTTATAAGTATTGGATTTGTAAGGACTAGTGAAAACAATAATCTTTATTTGAAGTAAGATACTAATGCTAACATTTTGATTGCTAAGATATTTGTTGATGACAACATATTTGGAGGCAATGATATGCTATACAAATCATTTGAAAATGAAATGAGAAAAAAGTTTGAGATGTCTATGTTTGGAGAGATCAAGTTCTTTCTTGGTCTACAAATCATGCAACAAGATGAAGGTATTTTCATTACACAATCCAAATACATCAAAGAAGTACTGAAAATATTCAAGATGGAATAGTCTAAAATAGTTGGAACACTAAAGGAAAGTGGATGCAAGCTGCCAAAGGAAGACAAGTCATCAGAGGTAAATTAGACTTTGTACAGATCAATGATTGGAAAACTCATGTATGTTGTACATACTAGACCAAATATTGCACATGTGGTAGGAATAGTTGCAAGATTTTCTTCTAATCCCAGGGAATCACATATGGCTCCTATGAAAAGAATCCTAAGATATCTAAAGAATACCAAGGAATATGGCTTATGGTATAGAAGAGAAGGAAAATTTGAACTTAAGGTCTTTACCGACATTGATTGGGCCAGAAATATTGATGAACAGAAAAGCACAACTAGAGGAGCACTCTTTATGGGTGATAGAATTGTCACATGTATCAGCAAGAAGCAAGGATACATCTCTCAGTCTACTACAGAAGCAGAGTATGTTGCTACTGCTACAAACTACTCAAATATTGCATGGATCAAACAGTTACTAGAAGGTATGCATATAAAAATTATTGAACTAGTAATTATCTACTGTGATAATACAAGTGCAAAAAACATTTCCAAGAATCCAATCATGCATGCTAAAACAAAGCATATTTCCATCAAGTATCATTATTTGAGAGAACAAGTTCAAGCAAAGGAAGTGATACTCGAGTATGTGAAATCAAAGGAACAATTGGCCGATATCTTCAACAAGCCACTACCCAAGGATGCATTTGAATACTTGAGAAAGAGACTAGGGGTCAGACCCTTGTCTACTGGTCCACAAAATGACTAGAAGGCTACATCAGCCTGCATATTATTAGAATATCATTCATGTTGATGCAAGAAGAAAGATGGACTTCAAAGATACGTATATACATAGCAAGGTATTTATCTACTCCAAGCACTAGAAGTTATTATTGATGGATTGGGAAATTCAAGGAATATATTATGGATAGAAAGATCTATTTGGAAAAGATGTTTGTTTAGAATTTCTATCAAAGGGAGAGAGATATCTCATTATCATACTGATAAAGGGAAAGATTATATCCATTATCAACTCAGGGAGAGATCATATCCATCAAAGTATCCAAAGGGAGAGATGTAACAAGAATGGGGGAATACACACAAAGGGAAATAATTGCTGACAAAAGACATCACAAGAAAGGAGAACAGTCAAAGGGAGAGAATTTGACACAGAAGGAGAACACATCACATCAGAGCAAGAAAGATTATACATCTATCTAGTGAATGGATTGAAGACAGACAAAAAGCTGCAAGAATCAAATCAAAGCTATTTGAGCTTACCAAAATATAGACATTTTTAATAGTTACATTAGGAAAGCTTGATGAAACTATATATTTCATATTGTATTAGTAATAGTATAGTATGATAATGTAGTATGTTTCCATCATGCCAAAGGGAGAGATTGATGACATGTAATTGATTGAATGTTTGAAGATGTTAAGTTGATAACCATGCAAGAAATTAAATCAGTTAATATATTGTATTGTCATTGATGTCAACTTGATATAATCTATATGGTCATGGAAATACTACCAAAGACTTCAAAGAATGAATGAATCAAAGGCTATGATTTCAGTAATGCATATAACTCAAGTATTCACTAAGTGACTGTATACACAGATAGAGTGCATGCCGACGGAGAGAGTAAAAGAGAAAATTCAGAGTGTTACTCGATGAGAAAATACACAACATTATCGACAAGAAAAGTCACAGTGTTTCCCAATGAGAAAAACACATAGTAACCCAAAGGAAAATACAAGGATGGAGATCCCAATAACAACTGAAGTCACACCGATAGAATAGTCAGTTATGACTGATGACTAACTGAAGTATTGATCGACATAACAGAGAGTTCAGAAATGACAAAATGCTTAGCTGTCAAGAACCTAAAGATAGACTTAACTGATACTTATCATTGGTTTAATCATCCAGATAAAGTTGAAGATATGTAATTGATTTAAAGCTGATTTTATGAGTTGGCAAGAAGATCTCTTTGAGATAAAACTAGAGTTTTCTTTAAATCTAATTGGCGAGAATTATGGATCATGCCAAGATTCAAAAAAACCAAGAAAAGGTAAATCATTTCTATAAAGAGACAAACTCAATTCATTATGAATTGTGTGGAGTGAAAAAGAGAAGAGGAAAGATGCTAAAGAAAATCTGAGGGAGAAGAAAGTTTTCATTCAGTCCTGATCAATCAAGCTAAGGAAAGAGCTAGATTCTACAGACACCAACGAACAATGAGACATCATCACAGATCATAACAGTGTGGAACAAAGCTATAGAATTGATTATATTGATCAGAGAGGTAATGCACTTACAATAGATCTGAAAATCTGTAATTAAGTTGTATGTGTGAATAGATCATTAATTTTTTAGTTTAACCATTGAAGAATCAAGTCTCTTAACCAAGAAGGACTTAAAATTCTTTTATGATTGAGATACATCGCAAGGAGTATCAAAAAGTTTCATCAGAGAAAGTAACATTGGATATGCCCGATACCTATTGACAGGCCAAGTGAGTGTTTGATCAAGGATGGTAGCATTAGATTCTAGATACTAGGTGACAAACTATCTTTTAAATCCTCTAATAAGGTCACACCTAACAGTGTGTTTGTAACCTTTAACATGGTTGTCTCCTAATAGAGCTCACTTTAGAAGAGTGAAAATTTGGGGAACTAGTCCTAGTGGTTTTTCCCCTAACAGGGTTTCCACAATAAAAATCCATGTGTTATGTGTTTATGTTTCATTACTTTACTATTTTACATTTCACATATGCAATTCTGGATTGATCAGTATACTCTGCATCTTTATTGTGTTTCGGTAAATAGTTGACTGCTTATTGGTAAACATACAGAAGAAGGTTTTACAAAGAAATCTGACAAGTAGGAATATGTTATAAGTATTTCAAGGCATTCATCTTGTAGGACATAAGATAAATAGAGGCATAATTTGTGGTTATAAGTTTTAAGGGTTGATTTAAGGATTAATTTTTGAGGCTACTGATTTACCGCCCCCCCCCCCTCTCAGTTATTATTAACACACCATCCACAACCACTTGGACTTCTTTGCACTATGATTTGTTGTCCCAGTTAGGAAAGACCCCTACATATATATCTATCCTTTAACTTCTTTGCATGTCTCCCATCCATAAAGAAGTCCTTGAAAATTTCCTTAATGAGTCAGATGTTCTTGAAAACATCAACGCTTCCTAGTTCCAAGCTATGATAAAAAATTTAGCTGCACAAGAGGATTTAGTCTTTAGTGACAAATATTTTTGTGGCCTATACCTTAATCACAATAAATCACTCCATATTGAAGCCAAAATTTGTTCCACTAAAATCAAACGCGTCCTTATACATGGTCGATCTAGTCTCAATTTGTGTATATTAAAAATGATCCAAAATATTGGTCTTTCTAAAGATCTTCTTGATATAAAAACAAATTCACAATAAAGGCCTCTGATGATAGAGAAAGAGAGAGAAAAGGGTTGATGACACTCCCTTTGAAAGTAGGCCCAACTTTCATTGAAACAATTTTTCATGTTCTTAATCTTGATCTTCCATAACATCTTGTTGGGACGTCCTTGGATACACACTATCAAAGGTGTGAAGACATTAATTTTTCCACTAGTATATGAAAAGGGAAAACAGTTCTTTGAACCATCGGTAACACTACATCGAAAGACAGGCTTATAGTTCAAACTAAGAGTGCTAACTATACAGAAACTTGATGACACACTTTTCTAGTGCAAACTGAAAATGTTGAAGAGGAACCCGACAGAGCAAGGGAACCCGATGGATAGTTCACAATAGGAACACCAAAAGAGTTTTAGAGCAACCTGAGCATCAAACACTGAACGACAGTTATATCTCGAGAAAAGTGCATCTGACTTCCATGTCAGATAAAATAGTTATGTTTTATATTTAGAGTTTTGATTTGAATTAAAACCATTTCTTGAGGGACAAGAAAGATAAGTAATTTGATTAAAAACATGCAAACTAGGAGATCAAGGTCAAGTTGTAAACCTTCGATCATAGAGTTATCTTTGTAATACATGAAACTGAATTAGGTCAATCTATTGTATAAATAGATGTGTAATCACTCTTTTCAATATGGATTTGAGGATGAAAGTAGCCAAGAAGAACATCTATGGATCAGACTAAGAGTTTCAAGAAGCAGAACAACAAAAGATGAATTTGGTTATCAAGAACCAAGAATCAAGGCTTCTAAGAAACATAGGTATTAATCAATCACATTAGGTGATACTTTTTACATGTGATTTTAATGGATCTATAATCATCAATTGAAGATTGCATACACTTAGGTCAGTGATTATTTTTTTCTACATTCTAAAAAGTGTAGCAAATAGAAGAATCCTTTCAAGAAAGGTGGATTTAACAATCCTTTGTAAATCTCTTAATCGAGTGCACACTAAATAGTGTTGCTAAAGCTATTAATAGAGTAGACCTTAACCAGTCTCCACATAATACTCCTAATAGGGTAGATCATCAGAAGTGATGAAAATTGTAAGCCTTAACTGGCCCCTTCCAATCTGCAGATAGTGAAGTTTTTGTGTGTGCCATCCCCACCGCAATTTTTACCTTCTAACGGGGGTTTTCTGTGTTATCATATCTTGTGTTATGAGTCATTAAATTTTATGAATGCTTCTATGAATGTTTACATGTTTATAAAATTTATAAATTGATATAACTTACACAAAGATATGATAGAACAAATGGTTGGCAATACAATTGATTACATAAAGAATTAAGGTTAAAAAAGAAAAGTTTTAGAGGTACTGATTCACCCCTCCCGTCTTAGTACATACTTCCCATTATTTCCAACAATTGGTATCAGAGCTAGATCTCTTATTTGGAAAAGTTTAAATACTTAAGAGAAAATATCATACGATGGATAAGTACAAGCTTGACAAAAGTATTGAGAATAAGAAATTAGAGATACAGATCTTCTATGAATAGTATAAAGAAGCTAGAATAAAGATGAGATAGTTGTTGGATGAAAGAAATATTATGGCATCTTGCTAGAATGAAACATACTATCATGAAGAAGAGATACCTGATCTATTTAAGTCTTCAAGATCTACAACTAGAAAAGCATCAGACACATCAGAAGAAAGCATTACAAGCTTAAATGAAATCAACCAACATCTAGCTAGACAAGTGAAATCTATGCAAATCTGTTAAGAGACACAAATGGTAAGAATGATTGATGTCATGAACAATGCTAAACAAGCTGAGAAAGAAAGAACACTAGTTAAAAATGACAGGAGAAAGATTACTAAAAAGATATAAGAGAAAGAGTCATAAATACAAAGACTTATAGAACATCATCATGAGATCACAAATCAAATTTTTCTTATGAGTCAGGAGGCAAATAGAATGAACATAGAACTCATTGAAAGAATAGAAGCTATCAGTGAGCTAAGAGAAGAAAATGAAAAGCTGAAACATGAAGTGAGAATTTAGCAACAACATAATCACATGATCAAGAGAACTAAAGAAAGCACCAAAAGGCTGGATGATATTCTAGATGGACAAAGAAGATTCAACAACAATACCAGACTAGGGTATACCAAAAATGAAGAATCACCAAACCAAGATGATCCAAAGAATATCTATGCAAATCCAAGAACAAGAAGGCAGTCATGCAATCACTTTGGAAAACTAGGCCACACATCAAATGTTTGCATGAGAAAAATAAAAGGTATTCCTAAATCCACACCTTCATTCATAGGAATCTATTATACATGTAATAAGAAAGGACATAAAGCATATGAAAGTAAATCTGAGGTGAAGCAACCAAAAGAAGGAAACCTAAATGGAAAAATACTATCCTACTTGAAAAACGCATGGGCACACATATCTTGAATGCTGGAAGAAGAAAAAGAAAGCATGGAAGCCTAAAGGAAATAAAATTTCTTATCAACTGAAAAGAGTCGGTACCTCATATGTTTGGGATTACAACACATGGGAAAACTGCATAGCATGTGGATGATTTGGACACATAGCTGCAAACTGTAGAAGACAATGGATGAGAAAGTATAGGAGTTGGACTAACTCCATAATGGAATTTATACACTCTCATAAAGTTGGTCTTCTAAAGAATGACTACAAAGACCGAATGATAGAGACCAGCACCTTTTCCAATGGAAACACCATTGAAGACATCAAGAAGATGAGAAACAAAATGTGGACGAAAGCTACAAAAATTGATGAAGCTGGACCAAGAAATGCAAATGGTGACACCTTATCCAATGGATCTAGTGACATTACCACCCCCACCTAAGAAGAACAAGTAAGTATGGAACTGCATTATACCAAGTTATATTTTGCATCAGTTTAATTATACATTGATGAAATGCCAAACTAGCATGATTAAAGATGCACTATGGTATTACTTGTTATGATTCTGTGAATTCAATCTTATCAGTAAATTCTTACCAAACATCATTGGTGTGCATACAAAGCTAAGTTTTCTATACTTACCGAGCATCATTGGTTAACACAAAAATTCTAAGTCGCCAGTGTAAACTGAGCTCCATTGGTAATCAAGTAAAAAGACAATGTTGTCTTCGCCATATACTGAAATCCATTGGTAAATAGTCAAATGAGTTGACACCTATCTCAAGAATCACATTCTCACCAAGAATAAAGTGTGTGTGCTACCCAATGACTATCTCTTCAAACACTGAGAAGTGGGTGAGCATTTATGACATGACTTAGGGAAAAAGTCTATAAATAGTCGACGGAACAACTCATTATTCACAAAGCGACTTGAGCAAAGAAGTAAAGAAAAACCAAAGCATGAAGCAAATAGATTATAGAGTGATGCAAACCCTATTTACAACACTTAGAAAGATTTCAAGCAGTCTCAATAGGTTGAAGTAAGTAACAACAATCACTGAAAACTATGTTTTCATTTACAGGAAAAAGCCCTAATCTCTGAAATGATAGCATCAACTTCAAGAACCTCCAAGATCAAGAATGTAAAGAATGAAAATGTGAATCTAATCAAGAATACCACATGTAAAGAACCTCATTACAAGATCTATCTTGAGGTTGCTTCAAAACTTGACAACATTGGTGCATTCTCTAGTATACCAGCTAGGGTTTTACTTGTTGAAGACATCAGAGCATATATTCACTACAAGATTTCAGAAATAGGAGGCTTGGAAGTTGAGAAAGATTTCAAAAAGATTTGTAATGATGATAGAACTATAAAAGAAGAACATAAGAACATTGAAGTGAAATGGCTCACACATGCCCTATTATTCTTGAAGGAATTCAAGACCAAATGGATTCGGTTAGTACTGAGAATAATACATGACCAAAAGATATGGTTGGATGAGCCAAAATTGATAACCAAGGATTTTATACATGTTCTTATCGGTTATCCAATAACCGATAAAGTAAAGGCTCTAAAGCACCCTCCTAAAGCTGACATTGAAAATAACATAGGAGCAGCATGGGATGGAAGAGGATTAAAGGTATCCACTATTAATGATGTTTAAATGAAATTTGGAGCATGTGTCTTAGGATACAAGTTATTTTAGGCTAGCAGGATGAATAGTATTGCATCCAGAGCAGTGGATACAACATACAAAATTGTCAAGAAGGGGCTATTGTTGGATCTATCATAACTTCTACTAAGACAATTATATGAGAACATGAAGACAATAAGGACTACAAAGTCCAACTTATGTAAGTTTGGTTCACTCATCATGTGCATATTTTCTATTTTCAAGAATCCTTCCCATCTATACGCAATGTCAAATGGGACACTACCCATCTAGTGACCACACAAATTAGTGAGTTTATCAAATCACTAGGAGACATTTTTGAATTAGTCATGGATGAATACTTTGTTGGATTCAAAGAAAGAATGCAGAAGAGAGTGAGGATTCTAGAGCAATTAGTAGAAAAGTACAAGACTTGAATATGTTTTATGGTAGACACTGACTACACCTATATCAAGCTAGTTGTACCAAGGACAGCATGGCTGGCACTACTTGACTATGAGGTTAACATAGATCAAGCATAAAATGCTATTGAGGTATTGATAAATGAACCATTGGATAAATCACAACCCAAGTTTGGAACTTATGAGGAAGCTAAAGAAAGGACAAAAAATGTCTTAGTTGTGAAAAAGATTGACAGGAAGAAAGATAAAATGGTTAAGACCTTGAAGAAAAAGTTGTTGGTGAATGAAGAGGAAAGAAAATAGACTAAAGAAATTGAGGGCCAGTCACCCATCGGTGAAGCTGAGAAGGAGGGTGACTCAGAATCCATAGAGTCTAATACACCACCTCCACCACCAGAAAATAAACTAAGGACTAATGTTGCATCTAGGACCAAGATTCAGACAACAAAGGATGCAAGTCCTTCATCGATCAAGAAAGGTCAAGTAAGGAACTATAAAAGAAAGCCTCAAATAGGGAAAAAGGGCCCAACAAAAAGAAGAAAGTTCCTCATAACTAAGGAAGAATTAGAAGACATAGAGAAAGATGAAAAATCTATACAAGCTATCAAGAACACACTTCCTTCTACAATTAATGAGGTATGTGCTTCTATTATCAAATCAGGTACAACAAATTATCACAAAATTAAAAAATGGCTAACTCTAGACATCGAGGACCAGAATAAGATAGAAGAGGAAATTATCACAATGACATGTGCATTCAAATATGTTCTAATAAAATTAGTAGATAGGATTCCAAAATAACTTATGAATAGGTTGTCGGCAAGATGGACATTTGCATTACATTCTGAGAAATAGATAAGGGAAAGAGCTCTAGTTTCTATCATGCCACCTGAGTCCAAAAGGTTCTCACAAAAGTTAAGAGCCTACCAAGTGCTTCAAGGACATATAATTGAGATAGAAAGGAAGAGTGAGGCTGAATGGAGAAAGATACTAAATATACCTAAAAAGGATACAAGTCCCGAGCCACAAATATCTCTTACTGAAAAGAAAAAAATAAAGATGATTTGCCTAAATAGAGCCCTGAACATATTCTTATTACTGATGAGGATGTTAAAGAAGAATAATTGAACAAAAAAAGCCAACAAGGATATGGACATTGTAGATGAGACATGGCTTGATAATACTATTATTGATATTACCAGAGAAAATCCTGTAGACAAGGTACAGAAAGATGAAGATATCACTATTGTGCAAGACCTAATTGACGAACAGGACACTACCATAGATTATGTTGGAGATTTGTTTCTGTGTAGTTGATTGATTGTATGTTTGTCATTGATGACAACATATAATACACAGTAGTGATTCTGTATGTACTTATTAGAATGATGATATCAAGCCTTGTGTGGTTAGATACATGTTGTAGACATGTTTATTATGTTATGTTCATACATGTAGATCCAGATATGATGTTTCAGTCAAGTTAAGTTGTGTAATTTTAGTGCTGGCAGTTACAGTTCTGGAAGAGTATCTATTCAGATCCGATGTATTTAATGTGTTTCTTGAGTTGTGCCTATCTTCAGGATATGCATGTGTATATTCATGATTAGTTATGAGTTAACTATGTTTTCTTAAACGCACCTATCATATAACATCAAGATCATGTTGTTTGAGATGATTTGGTGAAGCTAACTTAGTGATGCGTCACATCTATTCAGTTTATATTTGTGCAGTTGTAATTATGCTTGCTTGATTAGTAGAGCTGACAAGAATGTTATGAAGAGTTGTCTTACAGGTCCCATGATATCATACTTTGAGGAGATACTTATAGAAAGTCATTTGTGATACCCTAAGTGTGAATGATACGAAAAGAGACAGAAAATGTATAGAGCATAATATCATTTGTGGTTCATTCATCAAGAGTCTATGTGAAGAAGAAGTAGAAGATTACAATACATTGGAACTAATCAAGACATCAGGTCTACTCTATAGTTCATCATCAAATATATTGCATATCTATTCTACAGAAGGTTGTCGCCTTCACCATTGAATCAGTGAACTTTTGGACAGTGAGTCCTCACCCCTAACAGGGTTATTTGTAAAAGACTCCTAATAGGGTTAGACCCTTAACCAGGTCACTATACTTATTTCTTTGTAAAGAAAAACTCCTAACAGGGTTGCAAGATCTTCTAACAGGGATTACTATAAATAAGTATAGTTCATTATGGGTGGTAATTCCCACCGGGATTTTTACCATTTGGTTTCCCCATAATCAAATTCTGTGTTATGTATTGTGTTATCTGAATTTAAATTTACTTTATTGTATTCTAAAGTTAAAGAAGTAAAAATAATTAAAGTTACTGATAACTGATTCACCCCCCTCCCCTCTCAGTTATCCTTTCAGACTATTCTAACAATTGGTATCAGATCCAAGTGCCTTGGAGAAGAAGGCTAACAGCTTAAGGTAGATTAGATTTCTTACTTCAGAAAAGAGAGCCCTAAGTTCAATGGAGAAAATTATTTGGATTGGAAAAACAAAATGATAACACATCTATAGTGTGTTGGCTTTGAGATCTTTGAGATAGCTACACAAAAAGTTGTTATTCCATCTCTAAAATACCTTGTAAAGGATGATGCTACTAGTAGAAAAAAGGATACATTTACCAATAATGCAATCACTAAAGAAGCCCTAATTAGTGCCCTATCCAACAGTGAATTTTCTGAGATCAAGAAAATTGACAGAGCATACACCATATGGAAGTATTTAGAAGATATGTTTGAAGGAGATATTCAAGCCAAGAATGTGCGTAGGAAGACATGGAAAAAGAAATACAATAGCCTTGATATGTTACTTGAAGAGAACATTAGAGCTTACAATCAAAGGATAAATGAAGTAGTCTCTGGAATCAGAAATAATGGTGGAGAAATATCAGAAGAAGATATAATGGACAAGCTGTTAACTAACTCAACATCAAACTATGAAAACAAGATAAGTATTCTAGAGGAAACCATGAAATTCTCACAAGACTTCAAGAGAGAGACTTTAATCAATAAAATATCTGCATTTGAGATATAAAGATTAAAGACTGAACCTAAAAGTGAAACAACTTTCAAACCCTCAGCCCATGGTAAGAAATCCTTACACATCTCTAGCCATAATGAGAAAGAAGAAGTTGATGAAGAAATAGAAGATATCATTGCTATGATTGCTAAAATAGAAAAGAAAGGAAAAGGAAAATATGAAGGAAATCTTCCATTCAAATGCTTTTCATGCAATAAGATTGGTCATTTTGCATCTAAGTGTCCCACAAGAGTCAAAAAGTTCAGATCTAATTACAAACCTAAATATAAGAAGGAATGTTACCATGTTGAAGAAGGTGTAATTGATGAAGATTCAGGAGAGGATGAAATTGGATTCGTTGCCCTTAGAGACATGGAAAATTTGCTCAAGGAAATGGACATTGCAGATGATAAGGAAGAACAAGAGTTAGCCCTAATTTCAAAAGCAGACATCATAACTAATTGGACCATTGACAGTGGATGCTCTCACCATATGACAGGTGAAAAAGATAGATTTTTTCATTTAGGAGAATACAAAGGTGGTATGGTTAGATTTGGAGATAACACTCATAAACCTATCATAGGCAAAGGTTATATCATGTTGGATGGAAAGAATAAGACAGATGATGTTTTGTATGTTGATGGATTACATCATAACTTGCTAAGCATTGGACAACTACTTGAGAAAGGTTATCATTTGGAGTTCAAAGACAACAAGTGCATCATTAACAACAAGGATGGAGACATGATTGCATCAGGCTCCAAAACAAAAGGTAATGCTCTTCAGCTCAATTTAGGTGTAAGTTGTTTTTTTGCAAAATTTGATGACAGTTGGTTATGGCACAAGAGACTCTGTAATATTAATTTTGATAACATAGTAAAGATAAGTAATGTCAAGGCAGTCAGAGACCTTCCAAGTATTACAAGACCAATTGACACAATGTGTAGGGAATGTGTTATGGGAAAGCATGTAAGGAGTTCTTTTAGAAGCAAGCAGAACTCAGCTAAAAACAAATTGGACCTAGTGCATACATATTTATGTGGTCCTACCCAAACAAGATCATACTATGAAGAAAGGTATTTCATTTTGTTTGTTGATGATTTTTCAAGGATGATGTGGATTGCATTCTTAAAGGAGAAATCTAAAGCCTTTGAGAAGCTCAAAATATTCAAAGCTAAGGTTGAGAATGAATCTGGATTAAAACTGAAATGTCTGAGATCAGATAGAGGAGGAGAGTTCACCTCTAATTAGTTTTATGATTACTGTGAAGAAGATGGAATAAAAATATAGTTAAGTGCTCCTAGAACCCCTCAACAGAATGAGATTGCAGAAATGAGGAACAAGATTATACTTGATACAGTGTGTTAGGGATTTTTCTTGTATGAACCACAGTTCTTGAAATGACTACTTGAACACTATGCCTTCTAATACTGATTCAGAGACAAGAAAAGCCTAATTGCTAAGGACTGGATAAGGTCCTTCTTCATTTTTGAGCTCCACAAATACTCAGGCAGGTTTTACCTCTTAAGATTGTTGTTTACACAGTATTTGTTAATGTGGACACTGATTTGCTATGTATCTTTGTTAAACCAACTGATAAATCACCTTGCAAATGACCAAGCATAATCAGATACAAGATTTAACCATACAAACCATAGTCCTAAATATAGCAAAAATCAGTGATACAAGGATATTCATCCTTCTTCCTTTTGATATAGAAGGGATAACCTAATGGATTCACTCTTCAAGGAATCAATAATATGGACACTGTCCTGCTGACATAGGTCCTTAATGAGTTCAGCTCATTGTTCTCAGTAACAAGAGTATTTTGATTAAATGATTTTTGATATTGGATGGGGAACATACTGCAAAATATACTCTAGACCAGTGCCTATCTATTGGGAAAAGATTCAATGAAAACATGAATCAATAGAGATAAAATAACAAAGATACTGTAGAGTGCCTTACAAACTACATGTGGCTGAGATAGAGTGGCTTACAAACTATCCTCTCATATACATACATCTGCATCAAATCATTATCACAATGTTTTGCTCTCTGAAATCATCTATGAAACTTAGTCCTCTTCTTGAAAGGAACTCATAAATAATTAGACAAAGTACCTTGTAGCTAGTTTATTTCAAATGCCTTACAAATGAAACATACTAGAGCACAAACATAATGCAAAGAGACAAGATAATATGAAAGAGGAAAAACCATACTGTATTCTATTACTGTATTCTGCTTCAACACATCCGGACAAGAAGCTTTCATAAATATACAAAGATATAAAAATATAACTTACAATAAGATTTCCACAAGACCAACAGGGACCTGCTCTGGGTAGAGGAAAGGAACCCTTTACAACTAAGAAAAGAAAGCCAGATATATGAGAGAAAAAACCCTAAAGATTTGTCTAGCAAACACCTGTCCTTCTCTCAAATCTGATCTGCATTTATGTTTTCAAAATAGCTGACTAATTTAAATTGTCATCAATGCTCTTTAATGCCTGCAGACATTGCTTGTTCCTTTAGTCAATATTATCATGCTTCTGGAAGGAAATCCAATCTTATTCCCCATCTGGCGACTACAATCTGATTTGTAGATGGTAGCTGATAGTAGTTATGTTAAGCCTGGATAGATGTGATCGCCTACTCACCTACATCCTCCTTTTGTAATAACTGTCCATCTTGCAACACGCTAAATCTATTTTTCCTTACTGATATTGAAACAAATATAATCTCACATATCAGCTATTTGTTTTGTGCACAATCTTCTACAATTTAGAACTCTCTGATCAACTTAGGGTACACTGCAAATTGCACAAAATATCATTGTCATGAAAATTAGGAACTTGGTACTGAAAATAGAAAGCACGGTGAATGAGAATGAATGCACCATCAACTCCATATAAATTTCATTCAGAGTACACAACCCATAATTCAAAAACATTAGTTCTGCCATTAATTTGCCATGCTGTGAACTTGAAAAACCTAGCCGTAGTTGCTAAAGTTGACAGGAAATCAAATTTGAAAACATGAATCCTCAGAGTAATCACATAACATTTAAGAAAGCTGACATGTCACAATCTAATTCGTTGTCTGTCTCAGATCTCAGCTACTCTTTTTGCATAGTAATCTAAATACGAGCCTCTGATTGGTTGCCGAGAGATTTACTCTATCACATTAGAAAATTGCCGTCGTTTCTTAGATCCTGTGATCAGGCGACCTTGCGACTGCATCAAGCCTCTTTGTCACAGGCCTTCATCATTAACCATGGTTCCATCTCAAGACTTGGCGACAATGTGCTTTTTTTACCCTTGGCTGACCCAAGTGATCATCTAGAAATCACGCGACACAACTGAAATCAAAGTCACGAGGAGTTAACAGTAACTCCATTCTTTTTGAGACTTTGCGACAAACCGTTACCATTAACCTTCACAGTCATCTCCCAGTCGCTGAATTCTTTTATTCTATTTCAAGACTATGCAACAACCTTTAGTCGCCTGATCGCAGAATCAAATCCTGAGCCTTCAACTTTACCTTAACATGTCCTATGTGTCCTTTTTTCACTTCTTGCGACTGCGCGACATACCCTAATTGCCAAGTCAAAAGAAATTTTTCCCTGGGGCACTTTTCTTCCCAGACATCGTGACCACCATTGGATCCTCTGATTCTTTCATCTGACGGCTATCAAAAAATCGCTCAATGTTTCTACCTGCCCTTAAATGTTTCTCAAACACTGTGATTGAAGGCAAGGCACCATAGTCTTGAAGTCGCTGAATTCACTTCCTTCCTTCTGGCGACCACGCGATAACCTTCTCTCAACAGCCACCCATCTTGTGACACATGTCACTCAATCATTGGTCCTCTTGTTGCATAATAAAAAGCTGAAGCATCATGTTGCTCTGGCGACATCCCGACTGAGCAATCCTGCAAACCTCAAATGGTTAGTCGCATAGTCTGAGCTGAAATAACTTAACCGCCATTCTATTCTGAGACCACGCGACTGAAGGAAAACTTAACTATTAACTGTGGCATGATTTGGCGATAACGCGACAAGAAGCAATCACGAAGTCGAAAGACATTTTCAATATTTTCAAGACTTTCTCGCGATCACCTGACTAGGCAGTGGGTCCCTCCTTCACAAAGGCTTATAACATAACTATCCCGTGACTACCCGACTGAGAGGAATTGCTAAGTCTTAGAACATAGAAGGAATATTCTGATCTGAATCGAGACTACGCGACACAAGGAAAAAGAAAAGTCGAGAAGATATTTGGAATATTCTCTCGGGGTAACGCGGCGAGGCAACTTGAAATGAGACACATGCCTTAGGTGAATGAAAAAGGTAACGTTGAAACATAAGACATGGCCTAGGGTTTGAAATTCATCGTTTAATCACTTGGAAGACTAGGGTTTTTTCATGGTTTTACAAATTTGGCAAAGTTTAGACTTGAAAACCTGAAAACACATGACAGAGGATAGCCAGACTGAACAGGAGATAGCTGAATTGAGCACCAGAAACTAGAGAGTAGGACAAGGAACCAGGAGAACAAGAAAAAATAGGAAATACAACCAAAAGTGGCTCTGATGTGAATTGGCTAAACTCATTTTATGACAAAGAACCACAGAATCTCTGGTTGTAGACCACCTCTCATGGAGCAAAAAACTTCAAAATCAGATTTTATCTTTTTTCCTTTCTCAACTTCTCAAAAACTTTCCCTTTCAAAACCTTTCTCTCTTCTCAAAATGGGGAAATCTCTAACTGGAAGCAAACACACAACTGAAAGGAAAAAGACTATACAATATGTACAAGGTGCCTCAAACATCTCTCCAATTGAAATCAATACTTGCCTCTGTCATAGACCTGATTTTCATTTGCATTTTCTAGAGGTGAGCTGAGAATATCATTGATATCAATTTCACCAATTTTATATACACCTACAATCTCCTTTTTTGGCAAAAAATAACTCTCTTTATTTTCATAGTGCATATACAAAATAGACACATTATCTTGTTCACTATGAAAATACATATCAGCATGCTTATGAACACTAATATCAAACTGAAGTTCATCCTCACAAACTGATTCATGCATGCTATCAATCGGAAATATAAAGTGCTCAAACTCCACTTCACCTAATGAGTCATATATGTCAT
>MU223184.1:376950-393102 GCA_018584345.1 Thuja plicata | reverse complement strand
TGGCATGTACCTTCTAGTAGAGATAGGTCTATTGATGCTACTGATGGGCTGCCTACTAGGTGAATTGAAACCTTCCATTCTCACAGATTTAAGAATTTATTCATCAGAATGAAAACCAGATTTCTATCTTGCAACAGATCTATAATCTGGCCACTAACTTTTATAACAGCATACTTCAATACTTCATATCAAACTTGCTGAAATCTTTTCTTACTGAAGTATGCAACTAAACTGAAAAGTCCTCCTACCTTGTGCTGAAACCACTTAATGGAGAACAACCATTTGTATAACTTTCTTTCATAAAAAGCTGAAGATTACCTAGACCAGAATTGCAGCGGCTGCTCCCTTTTCTTTTGACTGGAAATAAAGCATATCTAGAGCATCTTTCACAGCTCCATCAGATTCTTTTCTCACAGAGTTTCCACCTCCTTGCAGAAGAAAAAGTTTTACTTTATTCTTAGATTTCTTTCCAGCCACCACAAAGCTTCATCAGGAACTTTTAAGACTGTCCATCAGAATTGCAAATTCGTCATATTTTCTTTCCAAGCATGCACTGATCAAACAAAAAACTCAGAGTCGCCACTCACACTTAGTGAGAATTTATAACAATTTTTTTCTTCAGACTCTATACAACAAACTAGACTCTTGGATGATTCAGCAAAGTAGGGCTATAACTTACTCATACTGACTTAATCACTTTCGATCCCAGCAGAGTCACCAATTTGTTAAGGATTTTTCTTGTATGAACCACAGTGCTTGAAATGACTACTTGAACAATATGCCTTCTAATACTGATTCAGAGACAAGAAAAGCCTAATTTCTAAGGACTGGATAAGGTCCTTCTTCATTTTTGAGCTCCACAAATACTCAGGCAGGTTTTACCTCTTAAGATTGCTGTTTACACAGTATTTGTTAATGTGGACACTGATTTTCTATGTATCTTTGTTAAACCAACTGATAAATCACCTTGCAAATGACCAAGCATAATCAGATACAAGATTTAACCATACAAACCATGGTCCTAATTAAAGCAAAAATCAGTGATACAAGGATATTCATCCTTCTTCCTTTTAATATAGGAGGGATAACCTAATGGATTCACTCTTCAAGGAATCAATAATATGGACACTGTCCTGCTGACATAGGTCCTTAATGTGTTTAGCTCATTGTTCTTAGTAACAAGATTATTTTGATTAAATGATTTTTGATATTGGATGGGGAACATACTGCAAACTATACTCTAGACCAGTTCCTATCTATTGGGCAAAGAGTCAATGAAAACATGAATCAACAGAGATAAAATAACAGAGATACTGTAGAGTTCCTTACAAACTACATGTGGCTGAGATAGAGTGGCTTACAAACTATCCTCTCATATACATACATCTACATCAAATCCTTATCACAATGTTTTGCTCTCTAAAATCATCTATGAAACTTAGTCCTCTCCTTGAAAGGAACTCATAAATAATTAGACAAACTACCTTGTAGCTGGTGTATTTCAAATGCCTTACAAGTGAAACATACTAGAGCACAAACATAATGCAAAGAGACAAGATAATACGAAAGAGGGAAAACCATACTATATTCTATTACTGTATTCTGCTTCGACACATCTAGACAAGAAGCTTTCATAAATATACAAAGATATAAAAATATAACTTACAATAAGATTTCCACAAGACCAGCAGGGACCTGCTCTGGGCAGAGGAAAGGAACCCTTTACAACTGAGAAAAGAAAGCCAGATATAGGAGAGAAGAAACCCTAAAGATTTGTCTAGCAAACACCTGTCCTTCTCTCAAATCTGATCTGCATTTATCTTTTCAAAATATGTGACTGATTTAAATTGTCATCAATGCTCTTTAATTCCTGTAGACATTGCTTATTCCTTTAGTCAATATTATCATGCTTCTGGAAGGAAATCCAATCTTATTCCCCATCTGGCGACTGCAATCTGATTTGTAGATGGTAGCTAGTAGTAGTTATGTTAAGTCTGGATAGATGTGATCGCCTACTCACCTACATCCTTTTTTTGTAATAACTGTCCATCTTGCAACATGTTGAATCTCTTTTTCCTTAGCGATATTGAAACAAATCTAATCTCACATATCAGCTGTTTGTTCTGTGCACAATCTTCTACAATTTAGAACTCTCTGGTCAACTTAGGGTACACTGCAAACTACACAAAATATCATTCTCATGAAAATTAGCAACTTGGCACTAAAACAGAAAGCATGGTGAATGAGAATGAATGCACCATCAACTCCATATAAATGTCATTTAGAGTACACAACCCATAATTCAGAAACATCAGTTCTTCCATTAATCTTCCATGCTGTGAACTTGAAAAACCTAGCCGTAGTCACTGAAGTTGACAGGAAATCAAATTTGAAAACATGAATCCTCAGAGAAATCACATAACGTTTAAGAAATCTGACATGTCACAATCTAATTTGTTGTCTATCTCAGATCTCAGCTACTCTTTTTGCATAGTAATCCAAATACGAGCCTTTGATTGGTTGCCGAGAGATTTACTCTGTCACATTAGAAAACTACCATCGTTTCTTAGATCCTGTGATCAGGCAACCTTGCGACTGCATCAAGCCTCTTTATCGCGGGCCTTCATCATTAACCATGGTTCCATCTCAAGACTTGGTGACAATGTGCTATTTTTACCCTTGGCTGACCCAAGTGATCATCTGGCGATCACGCGACACAACTAAAATCAAAGTTGCGAGGAGTTAACAGTAACTCATCATTCTTTCTGAGACTTCGCAACAAACCGTTACCATTAACCTTCACAGTCATCTCCCAGTCACTGAATGATTTTATTCTGTTTCAAGACTATGCGACAACCTTTAGTCGCCTGATTAAAGAATCAAATCTTGAGCCTTCAACTTTACCTTAACAGGTCCTATGTGTCCTTTTTCTACTTCTGGCGACTGCGCGACATACCCTAATCACCATGTTGGAAGGAATTTTTCCCTGGGGCTCTTTTCTTCCCAGACATCGCGACCACCATTGGATCCTCTGATTCTTTCATCTGATGGCTATCGTGAAATTGCTCAATGTTTCTACCTACCCTTAAATGTTTCTCAGACACTGCGACTGAAGGAAAGGCACCATAGTCTCAAAGTTGCTGAATTCACTTCCTTCCTTCTGGTGACCATGTGATAACCTTCTCTCAACAGCCACCTATCTTGTGACACATGTCACTCAATCATTGGTCCTCTTACTGCATAACAGAAAGTTGAAGCATCATCTTGCTCTGGCGACATCCTGACTGAGTAATACTGCAAACTTCAAATGGTTAGTCGCGTAGTCTGAGCTGAAATCACTTAACCGCCATTCTATTCCGAAACCACGCGACTGAAGAAAAACTTAACTGTTAACTATGGCATGATTTGGCGATAACGCGACAAGAAGCAATCGCGAAGTTGGAAGACATTTTCAATATTGTCAAGACTTTCTCGCGATCACCCAACTAGGCAGTGGGTCCCTCCTTCACAAAGGCTTATAACATAACTATCCCGCGACTACCCGACTGAGAGGAATCGCTAAGTCTCAGAACACAGAAGGAATATTCTGATCTGAATCGAGACTACGTGACACAAGGAAAAAGCAAAGTCGGGAAGACATTTGGAATATTCACTCGGGGTAATGCGATGAGGTGACTTGAAATAAGATACATGCCTTAAGTGAATGAAAAAGGTAACGTTGAAACATAAGACATGGCCTAGGGTTTGAAATTCATCGTTTAATCACTTGGAAGACTAGGGTTTTTTCATGGTTTTACAAATTTGGCAAAGTTTAGACTTGAAAACCTGAAAACACATGACAGAGGATAGCCAGACTGAATAGGAGATAGCTGAATTGAGCACCAGAAACTAGAGAGCAGGACAAGGAACTAGGAGAACAAGCAAAAATAGGAAATACAACCAACACAGTGTGCACTATGATGATTGAAGGAAAAGTTGAACACACATATTGGAGAGATGTCATAAATACAATAGTCTATAATATCAATAGAACTCAATTGAGGCTAGGAAAAGATAAGACACCCTATGAACTTTGGTTTGGTAAAATACCTACAGTAAAGTATTTTAGAATCTTTGGCAGAAAGTGCTACATCAAGAGAGATGATGGTGTTGGTAAGTTTGATGTTAGAAGTGATGAAGGTATTTTCCTTAGTTACTCTACAAAAAGAAAAGCATACAGATGTTTTAATTTAAGATTGAAAAAGGCAATTGAAAGTACTCATGTAAAAATTGATGAGAAGTTTATGGTTCAAGAGAGGTACTATGAATATGCACCTATGATTGAAGATGAACCCAGGCCTAGCAGCAAAGATACTGTTATTGAAGAAATGTTTGATTACATTGATGTCTCATGCAATGACCCTGAATCAAGCAGAGAAGAATCACATATTACAAAAGAAGAAGTAACACCTAAGGTTCCTAAATTCACATCTAGATACCACTCTAAAGATGATACCATTAGAGATTAGAGAAATAGTGTTTTGACTAGATCAAAAGAAAAAATTCTAGCAATGGATGAAGAGGTATGTTTACTTTCATAGATTAAACCTGTAAGTGTTGAAGATACTTGTAATGATTTTGATTGGAAGAATGTAATGAAAGAATAATTAGATTAGATAATTAATAATGAGACATGAGAATTGGTTCCTAGACCCAGTGACAAAAATGTGATTGGAACAAAGTGGATATTCAGAAACAAGATGAATGAAGATGGTATAGTAGTAAGAAACAAAGAAAGACTGGTATGTAAAGGATATGTGCAGAGAGAAGGAATAGACTACACTGATATATTTTCCCTTGTGAGAAAACTAAAAGCCATAAAAATTTTCTTGGCCTATGCAACATTCAAAGACTTTAAATTTTATCAAATGGATGTAAAGTCAGCTTTTCTGGATGGTGACTTGAAGGAAGAAGTTTACATAGAACAGCCTGAAGGATTTAATCTTTCAGATAAACTAGACATGGTATGTGGATTGAAGAAAGTACTCTATGGTCTTAAACATGCCCCAAGAGCTTGGTATGAGAGGCTTGATGGCTATCTTACTAATACTGGATTCAAGAAAGGTGCAGCAGATTGTAAGCTATTCACAAGAGAGACACCTGATGGATTACTACTAGTTGCCATTATTTTTGATAACATTATCTTTGGAGGTAATGACAAACTTAGTACAACATTTGCAAAATAAATGCAGAATGAATTTGAAATGAGCATGATTGGTCCTCTAAAATAATTTTTGGGACTAAATGTAAAGAAGAAAGATAAAGGTATATTCATTAATCAGTCAAAATATGTGAAGGAAATATTGAATACCTTTAAGATGGAAGACTATAAGCCAGTATGCACCCCTATGATAACAAGAATCAAGCTTTCAAAAGATGATGATTCCATAGAAGTTGAAAAGACATTGTACAAATCTATGATTGGAAAACTCATTTATCTAACTCAATCTAGACCTAACATATCTAATGTAGTTGGCATTGTTGGAAGATTTGCAGCTGAACCCAAGCAGAATCACCTAATGGCAATCAAGAGGATATTTAGATATCTAAAGGGAACTATAGACTATATTTTATGATATCCTAAATTAGATAATGTACAACTTCATGTGTATATAGATGTAGATTGGGCAGGTTGTATTGATGATAGGAAGAGTACTTCAGGAGGAGCAGTGTTTCTTGGAGATAGGTTGGTTTCTTGAATAAGAAAGAAGCAGAACTGTATTTCTTAGTCAATAGAAGAAGCTGAATATGTTGTAGCAACATTGAATTGTTCAACCATGGTTTGGATCAAATAGATGGTTAAAGACTTTGGTATTCAGGTTGATTATCATATTGTTATTCACTGTGATAACACTAGCACTATTAACATGTCTAAGAACCCTATGATGCACGCAAAGACAAAACACATAGAGATCAAGTACCATTTTCTAAGAGAAAAGGTTGTAGAAAAAGAAGTGAAATTGGACTATGTGAGCACCAAAGAATAGTTGGCAGATATTTTCACAAAACTTTTATGAAAAGATACTTTTGAGTATCTCAGAGAGAAGTTGGGAGTAATTCCCTCTCCTAAGTCTGATTAGAGAATATAGGAAGAACATCAGTCCTTTGTGACTGATAAATGGTTGACTAATCTACTTCTAGAGTAGTACCTGTGCTTAATGGTTTATGGCACCCTTTTCCATTGATGTCAAAGGGGGAGTATGTACTAAGGGGGAGCAATACTCTGAGGGAGTATATATATGGAACACAAACATAGTCAAAGGAATTGCAGTAGTGTAGAGAAATCTTTGATGAGGATATTGAGAATATTTTAAAAGAAAGAGGACACCATGAATAGAAGATGTTTTTTGATATCATATGTTGCCATCAATGTCAAAGTGGGAGATTGTTGGAGATTTGATTCTGTTTAGTTGATTGATTCTATGTTTGTCATTGATGACAACATATAATACACAATAGTGATTCTGTATGTACTTATCAGAATGATGATATCAAGCCTTGTGTGGTTAGATACATGTTGTAGACATGTTTATTATTTTGTGTTCATACACGTAGATCTAGATATGATATTTTAGTCAAGTTGTGTAATTTTGTTATTGGTAGTTACAATTTTGGGAGAGTATTTCTTCAAAGCCGATGTATTTAATATGTTTCTTGAGTTGCACCTATCTTCAGGATATGCGTGAGTTTATTCATTATTAGTTATGATTTAACTATGTTTGGTTAAACTTGCCTATCATATAACATCAGGATCATGTTGTTTGAGATGATTTGGTGAAGTTGACTTAGTGAAGTGTCGCATCTATTCAGTTTATATTTGTGCAATTGTAATTATGCTTGTGTGATAAGTAGAGATGACAAGAATGTTATGAATAGTTGTCTTACAGGTCCCATGATCTTATACTTTGAGGAAGATACTTATAGCAAGTCATTTGTGATACGCTAAGTGTGAATGATATAAAAAGAGATAGGAAATATACATAGAAGAATATCAGTTGTGGTTCATTCATCAAGAGTCTATGTGAAGAAGAAGTAGAAGATTACAATACATTGGAACTTATCAAGACAATAGGTCTACTCTACAGTTCATCATCAAATATAGTGCATATATGTTCTATAGAAGGTTCTAGCCTTTGCCATTGAAGCAGTGAGCTTTTGGACAGTGAGTCCTCACCCCTAATAGGGTTATTTGTAAAAGACTCCTAACAGGGTTAGACCCTTAACCAACTCACTATACTTATTTCTTTGTAAAGAACAACTCCTAATAGGGTTGCAAGATCTTCTAATAGGGATTACTATAAGCAAGTATAGTTCATTGTGGGTGCTAATTCCTACTGGGGTTTTTACCATTTGGTTTCCCTGTAATAAAATTGTGTGTTGTGTACTGTGTTATCTGAATATGTATTTACTTTATTGTATTCTAAAGTTAAAGAAGTAAAAATAATTAAAGTTACTGATAACTGATTCACCCCCCCCCCTCAATTATCCTTTGGGACTATTCTAATAGATTCTTCACAGGTAGACACACCGGGACAAATCCCATTATTGAAACAAGCTATCAATATAATCTCATAAAAGGAGAAGTCACTTGATAAGGAAATAAGTATTCCCAAGGATGCAGGGGAAGAAGAAAAGAAAGAGACAACTAATGAATAGAAAATCACCAATAGAGAACAAAATGTTACAAATATAGATCACACACAAAAATATGGAGATCACACCAAAAATGATGCACAAATGAAAGATACAGATGAAGTGCAAAAAGAGAAAGGTGAACAAGATATGCCAGTTGATACCACTCCTAAGGACACCAAAGGAGATGCTGCAGATACACCAGAGGTTAATGAGGAGATGTCCACACACAATCAAAAGGAAAACCCTGAGTAGTAGGAAAAAGGTACAATACCACTGAAGCCCTCCAACACATCAGACCAAGTAGAAAAAATTGCTATGGTACTGCATACAAGTTCATCTCACAAGAAGAAGAAAACCAAGAAGAGAAAGTTAGAAGTAACACTTGCCAAAATCATTGAGATACCCAAGTGTGATCCAACTACTTTGGATCATGAATCTCTCCAAGAATATGAATAAATTTGTCAAAGAAAAGTCTTACAAGAAAATCTTAGAAAAGAGCACAGGGACTCTCTAGTGCTATAAAATACAAGAGATATCTTACATCAGATAGTTCTTGACATTGATGTTGATCACAATGCCCGCATTGTGGATCAAATTTCCATTCTAACTAAAGACATCACAATTCAAAATGTGGATGCAGAAAATCCATTGAATAAAAAGAAGAGCAAAAGTTCCATTACAAATTAACTGAAAAGATAAGCCAATAAGTGGAAAAAAATAAGGTAAATCTTTCTAAATTAGCAAATGAATTAGACCCTATAATTTTAGAAGCATTAGCATTAATTTAGAAGTTGTGCACCTTAGAGATACTCACTAAGGAAATTAGTGATAACATAGAAAAGATAGATTTTGATCTAAATGAAAGTGCATAAGGTCTAACCACAAATGACAATGCAATCAAACTGCATTATGACAAGATGATAGAAGTCAAAAGGTTGAGTCAAGAAATTTGGGAAGCAGAATCACAGTTTAGAGATGAGGTTACCGGGCTACAGGCTCAACTATTGCCAAACCTTACACTTCTACAACAACACATGACTTTGGCAAGATAGCTAATTGCCACTCTTGAGATGTCTATAGAAGACAACATCTATGATATGCATGCAAGAATTACACTAGAGCACATGGCTCTTAAGCACCTAAAGGAAAAATGGGATAAAATGAAGGAAGATATGAAGACTTCTCACTCCCATATTTTTTATAGGTTGTAAGTATACACCTTTTCCCTTACTATCAAAAAAGGGGGAAAATGATATGTGCAATACATATAGATAAAAAAAGGGAAAATGATGACATGCACAATATTAAAGGGAGAATGATATGAACATAAGGTGAAAAAGGAATATAGTATAAAGGCAAGTATACATGTATATACTTATACTATAGCAACATATACATAGGGGGAGTCATAAATGACAAGGTAAACACATGGTATACATACTACACAGTTTAGTATTTTACACATATCAGTTTATGATACTAATGTCAAAGGGAGAGATTGAAGAAATTAATTTTTCCATTAGTATATTCAAAAGGAAAATAGTTCTTTAAACCATTGGTAACACTACACCGAAAGACATGCCTACAGTTCAAACTGAAAGTGCTAAGTATAGAGAAACCCAACGACACACTTTTACAGTGCAAACCTAAAATGTTGAAGAAGAACTCGACAGAGAAAGGGAACCCGAAAAATAGTTTACAGAAGGAATGCCAAAAGACTTTCATAGAAACCCAAGCATCAGACACTAAAAGTCAGTTATATCCTAAGAAAATTGGATCTGAATTCCACATCAGATAAAATAGTTATGTTTTATATTTAGAGTTTTGATTTGATTTAAAACCATTTCTTGAGGGACAAGAAAGACACTTGTAATTTTTTTAACCAGTCTAACTGATTAAAAACATGCAAACTAGGAGATCAAGGTCAAGTTGTAAACCTTTGATCATAGAGTTATCTTTGTAATACATGAAATTGAATTAGGTCAATCTATTGTATAAATAGATGTGTAATCATTCTTTTCAATATAGATGTGAGGATGAAAGTAGCCAAGAAGAACATATATGGATCAGACTGAGATTTTCAAGAAGTAGAACAACAAAAGATGAATTTGGTTATCAAGAACCAAGAATCAAGGCTACCTTTCAATTGAGGTATTAATCAATCACATTAGGTGATACTTTGTACATGTGATTTTAATGGATCTATAAATAGCAATTTAAGATTGCATACACTCATGTCAATGAGTATTTTTGTCTACATTCTAACAAGTGTAGCAAATAGAAGAAATCCTTTCAAGAATGGTGGATTTAACAATCCTTTGTAAATCTCTTAACTGAGTGCACACTAAATAGTATTGCTAAACCTCTTAACAAAGTAGACCTTAACCAATCTCCACATAATACTCCTAAAAGGGTAGATCATCAGAAGTGATCAAAATTGTAATCCTTAACCGGCCCCTTCCAATCTGCAGATAGTGAAGTTTTTGTGGGTGCCATCCCCACCGCAGTTTTTACCTTCTAATAGGGGTTTTCTGCGTTACCATATTTTTTTTATGAGTCATTACATTTCATGAATGCTTCTATGAATGTGTTAGGGTTTTTACTTTCAGGGCCTCTAATGGATGCTTGAATACTTAGACAACTCTATGACTCCCAATGCCTTTTAACATTTTGACTCAAGCAAGAGAAAAACACTAATTGATGAGGTTTTGATAACACTGGGGATATCTATTACCACCTCCTTCTTTTTTGAGATCTACTGACTCAGGCAGGTTTCACCTATGACTGATTACAATTTTGACAATATTTTAAAGTGGATTGTACTTTATGTGCTGAATGCTCTATTTTAAATGGACATGTATATAACAGTACATATGACTATGACTATTCTGAGAAAAATCTTGGCAATCCAAATCAATATCTTAATGATAGCAGATAGCAACATAACTAGGAATTGCATTCTTCTTTCCTTTAATAACTCTTATGAATCTAGGAGGAATAACCTATTTGTTTTTCTCTTTAAGAAATCAAAAAATTTCAATTATGATCCTCAAGAGCACAATTGATTCTACAAAATATTCTGAAAGTGATTGATTTAAATAGTTTTTTAATGCTTGGATGATGATGTATCACTTGACAAATTCTAGACCAGTGCCTATCTTTGGGCAATAGAGTCAAAAAATGTAAATCCATAGAGATATATAAACAAGAATACTGTAAGATGCCTTACAACCTACATACAACTCACATAAAGTGCCTTGCAAACTATCCTGTCACTTCTACAATATTGTATCAAATCCTGAATCACTGTAGTACTCTCTGAAACCACTCACAAAGTTTAATTCTCCCCTTAGAAGAAACTTGCAAATAATTAGATAGATACCTAATAGCCAATATGTTTAACATGCCTTACAGATTAAACATAAAAGAGTGCATGCAATAAGTAAAGAGATAAAAACAATGTAGAATAAAGTTGCACTATATTTTTATTCATATATTCTGCTTCAAGTACATATAAAGGCTAAAAGCTCAAAAAACACAGACTAAAATCTAAAAGTTTGTCTTACAATTATATTTCATCATGCCTTCAATTAAAAATTTTATCCTATATATATAGGTCCTTAACCATCTTGGAATCCTTTAGTTTAGGATGCAACAAGCTTCGAATGGTTTAAGGAACCTAACCCTAAAAGTATAGAAAAGACAAAAGAAAACAATGAAGAAGTGGTGGGAGGACAAAAATAGAGGATAAAAATCTAATACTCTTTGTCCTTTCTAGAATCTGGTGCCTTTGTCTGACAATGTTCAGGATAGCTTCTGGTATTTGTAGCAAGACTAAGTGACCACCATTACAGGCTAACTTACACTTATCTCCATAAATAGCTAACCTCCCTGTGCTCAATGATCAAGCGCAAAGTGTTCCCCTTTACTCTTCATCAAGGACTTCCTCCTCAATTTTAGGCTTCTTTTTCTTAGGCCTAGTCATCAGGTCCCATGCTGTCACCTCATCATCTATAGGCCACTTGAAGTTCTGAGTGTTCTATACCTGTGCCTTTTTCCTTTCCCACCTGACATTAGTGATGCTTTTAACATCCACTAGAAACTTATTGATTTCAGTTTCAGCTTTGAAGGCCTCATCCAAAATCTTATTAAAGTCTTCTAAATCCAAATTAGATCCTGAAATGAATGCTTCATTACTAGGCAACTTGCTATCAAATTCATTCTTCCAGGCCTCTAAGGCCTTGACCTGATCATCTTCTCCTTTAAGGGGACGAACAAATCTATTGAAATCTAGATAAAATAGGCTCAATTTAGCCTCAACTTGGTTCAACTTTCCTTTCAAGAATGACAAGGCCACATTAACCTTTTTAATCTCATCACCTACTTCTTTCACCACCTCAGGTAAATCTGACCTTAGGGGCTGAAAAAAGAGAAGTTTCTCAAATAGTTGCACCCTAGGAGACCAATTAACAAAATAAGAGTTTAATATAGCAAAATACCCCGTTATCTTTGTGTGTAGGGTGGGCAACTTATTATATACATTGAGGATGACATATGTCTTATCCTTCAATATGTCAATCTTGTGTTGTAAAATTCATTTGAATGCATTTAAGGCTATTTCATTTTTCTTCTCTCCCATGTCATCCTTCTCAACCACCTCCTCTAATTTTGCTTTCTCCTTAATTTGCAAAGGTTGTTGTGAAGGCACATACACCACTTTAGGTTTTTCCTCTAGTTGCTTTATTAACTCAACAATTACTTTATCCTATTGGTGTATCTTTATGTGGAATAACTCCCAGTCTTTGACTAAGGCACTGGTCTCTTCTATCAAAATGCCACACTTATCAGATAATTTCTTGGTTTTTTCTTCATTTAAGTGTGCCCAATGAGTCATAATCTGGGAAATCTCTAAATCCCCTATATTTTGTACTGACCAGACCATCTGATTTCCCACCATATTCTCATGGATGTTTACCAATTGGGGTTTTTGATCTTTTGGGCAAAGGATCCACATGGCAAAAGCTTGAGACTTTGGGCTATAGCCAAAACCTTTTATCATGTCTCCCATTTGTACTTCACTTTCCATTTTCAAGTCTGGCTGCTTCCTTATCTAATCAATGATAAAAGTTGAGGCCAAGTCCCAGCCCTCACCAATAAATATGCCACTATCCAAAACCATTTTCCTGGCCTCATCTGGTGAGATATCCTCATTATCAGGGTCATATGCCTGTAAGGCTAATAGGGCCTCATTTTTTACTATTTCTTCTCCATCAATCTTTAGTTGAGCCCTTATTTTATCCTTCTTATGCCACCTTAGAAAATCTTTAAATTCATCAGTCTTGATGAAACTGTCATCACTTAAAAATTGTTGCTAATGTATTAATCTTTCATCAATGCATGCCTTCAAAGGCAGCTCAATATTCTCCTCTTGATCAAGGTACTGCCTCTTCCCTTGTCTAATTAGTTTCCTCAGGTTATGATCATATAACTTGTTCCTAGGGATGAGGGCACTCACTTTATCCTTTTTCTTTTCTTGCCTAACAGTTGAAGGCTGACCTATGTCAACTTTTTGCCTTTTTCCTAAAGGCTCCTCTACATCGTCTGGCTGGGAGACCTCTGTTTGGTCAATAATATGGCCCTCTTCTCCTTGCATTTGTGGTGCCTCTACAACATCTTTTTGAGGCTGATCATATTGAGGTGGATGGGCATAGTCACCATCACTACCACTTTCATATTCTGATTCTGAATGATCAGGCTCTTGAGCTCCTTTCTTATCCAAAACATTGTCAAGTTGTTCACAAAGTATATAGAAATTATCTATCATGGCCTTGATCCTATCAAAATAGGTCAAATCAGGGTAAAAGCCTCCAAAAGACAAGCCATTTCTCTTTATTTTCATTTCTAATTTCAGTAAGTCATGAATCCTCTCCCTTCTTGTTTTGATTTCATCTTCATCAAGAAGGTTTCTTGTTCCATCCTCTTCTATACATGTACAATGAACATTTGTATTAGGGATTATGGGGGTTAAAATCTTTCTGACTCCTGCCATGAAACCCTCAGGGTCAATGTATCTATATGATGTCACCCCCATTCTGTAATTCTCCAACCACTTACTGATAAAATCAATGGCACCCTTGCCAATGGTAAAATTAAAAATCTTGAACTGCCTAGGGGTTAAGGTCCCCTTCCTATGTGGCACAAAATGTTCATTATCTATCAATAATAGCTGTCAAATGAATTCCATGGCAGCAACTCTTGATGGCACATGGTATGGTAAGATATGAGGTGGATGTATACATCCATATACCCTAATCATGGTGAAGTTATCCTCTAGAAAGAAGTTTCCCCAGTTATGATCTCCCTCCCACTTATCCACATACTCACAAGGCCTCAGTAGTTGTAGCACCTTGATTGGGAGTCTGGTATTGCTAATGCCCATGCTCTACATTATTGGATATACCATCCAGTTCTCAAATGCATAGTAATCACAATCTTTGGATGTATAGTTCCAAATCCTAACCCAAAACTGAATGGGATTAGGCTTGTCCTTGAAAATCCTTTGAGGATTTAAGTTGTTCACATTCATGATCTTGAAGTTAAAATATAAGAGAAGATGCATCAGGATGGAATACTGAAAGAACCTAGGTTCCTTCTCTTTAGGATCCTTCATCTTCTTCTGTGTTTCTACAAAACCTTCATGCATTTTTTCAATGATGTATTATATGTAATCATAGCTGGTGCTAGAATGCACCTCTTGTAAGTCCAGCACCATCATCAAAATCCTAGCATTTATCTTCTCAGCTCCTCCATCTATCCCTAGCACTCTACACAAGGCATAGGTGATATACTTAATATAAAATGCAGGTCATTGAACCAATAGGGTGTTGTCCCAGGCATATGAGTAAGATGGTTTCTAACCTCCTTGAACATATGCTTTTGTAATTGTCCCCTAGCAATTCTAGGCTTTAACCTATATCTTTCTTCTTGCCTAGTAATATCAATTTTGGTGGACATCGTATTGTACAAGCCAAAGTCTTGCATAAATGAGTTTCTATTCAGGATAAGCAGGGCAGTGCCATCAATTCTCTTAATTGTCCTGGATAGGACATCATAGTGACTGGCAAGACCTAAGAACAAGTCTTCATCTATATAGACATCAGGGACAATTAACCTAGCTAGACTACAAGTCCAAGGGTTTGATATTGGAATAGCCTTATCAGAATTGTTATAGAAGTAGTTATAAAGAGAAAAACCTGTTGATCCTAGAGTGTGAGCATCTCTAATCTCATAGTAATCATCAGTCAGCACATTTGCATTTTCCCTTTTGTTCTATGTAGACCCTGACAACAATTTGAGGAATTCATTAGAATAATTCCTCTTCCCTTTAGCATCATCATCTACCTCATCACTTCTCCCACTAGTAGAAGCCACACTGACTGCTCTACTCATCTTTTCTTTGTTTCAATCCTGTTTTCTTTACCGATATTGAAGCAAATCTTCTCTCAAGACTCACTTCTCTTCTCTATGCACTGTTCCTAGCAATTCGAAACCTGATAATCAATTGAGTGCTCTACAACTTAACCAATTTCTACTTTCAGCAAACAGAAAACCTAGCACTTCTTCACTCTGTAACTCTGAATGCAAGATAAGTTAAAAATGAATTCAATCAACTTTTTATGGTAACTATTTCAAGTACACGGCTCATCATTTGAAAATCATCAATTCTGTCTTCAATTCAGCACGCTGTGAAATTAATTGAAAACCTAGCAGTAGTTCATGAGTGTGATAGGAAATCAAATTCATATATGTGTATCTTCAAAAAAATCCTTATAAAATTTGAAGGAGATGAGATGCCTCTATGTGATTGGCTCTCTGTCATACATCTCAGCTACCCTTTTCATTCAGCAATCAAGATTCTATATTTTTATTGGACACCAAATCCTTCACATTGTTGTCATGTCAGCAACTGCCACCTTTTCTAAAATTTCATATTGAGTGACTACACAACCGTGTACTATCTCCTTGTCGTTGACCCATCTCTTTTAACCTTTAAATCTTTTGGAGACCAAGTGAATGTGTTATTTTCTTTTCCTGGCTAACCATGGTTCATTTCTGGTGATCACATGACTCAAGGAATCAGAGTCACTGGATGAAATACTTAACCCATAGTTTGTTGGAAATATTCAGGATTAACAGAGTTACTGAGAGGGGAGGGGTGAATCAGTAACACTTAAAACTTTAAAACATTTCTGCACTTTTATATTATTTATCCATTCATTCATCTAATCTACTGCAACCATGAAAATGTAATCATTCATAACACATAACACAAAGATTGGTAACCCAGAAAGCTTCCAAATAGAAAGTAAAACTGGGGTGGGGATGGTACCCACAAAACTTTGGTACTGTAGTATAAAGTTGGCCGGTTAAGGCTTACAATGATCACTTCTGATGATCTGCCCTGTTAAAAGCAATTTG
>MU223184.1:323615-370317 GCA_018584345.1 Thuja plicata | reverse complement strand
CATTACATATTTATACCGTCCATAATTACAATTTACATGTCATAAGGTCGGCCTCATACAAATTAATAACATAAACTTATGTCGGCCTTACATAGGTGAACAAAATATTACTGAGTCGGTAGAAGCTTGGTTCCTCAAGCTGGCTCGGTGAACTTCTGATACTTGACATCCACTACAGTACTCGGCATGGTCATGCTCTCGGTAAGAGTAGAGGCTCGTTCCATACTAGTCCCGAAGTGTAGCTTGGAACTCGGTAGCTACGGTGACTCGGTAGATACATTGTCACTCGGTAACCTCTGGTGACTCGGTAGTAACTGTCTTCTCGGTTATCTTCAACTGATGACTCGGTGACTACCGTCTGCTCAGTAACTGCTATTTTTCTCATATGCTCGGTGACTGCCTTACTGCTTGGTTTGAACTATTTGATCGGTGAGCTTTACTGAATGCTCGGTATAGGCTGTGGGCTGAGTGATGAGCTCGGTAAGAATTCAAAACCGAATAAGTGTTTTCACTAAGTGCATTCACTGATGCCAAATGTATCATTATTCCAACATAGTTTATTCAGAGAATCCATGACAAATAGTTATCTTAGTCTTTTACAGTTATCTCCAAGTCGTGAGCACTTTTACCTTTAAGCCCTTTAAATTAGAGACTTTACGACCACCGTTGATCCTCTTATCTTTGTATCCAACAACTCTGCTAAGTCACTGAATATTTCTTAATACCTTTATATTATTTGGAGACAATGCAACAACAAAGCACTTTATAATCTTAGTCTCTTAATCGCCAGATGACCTCATTCCTTTGGGAGACCACGTGACTACCCCTTATCTTTTCACTTTGTGGACACGTGTCCCCTTTTAACCATTTGTCTCTGAATCGCTGAATAGACAATGACTTAGCATTTTAATCCAGTGACTACCTGATTGTCTTTCATTCCAAATTACATGCAGTTTGTCATGAAGTCTTAGCATCTTTCACTTAACTGTCAACCTTCTTGGAGACTACGCAACAAATATTTAACATATCACTCAACTACAATCCAATTCAGAGACTACGCGAATAGTACAATCGCTAGGTCTCATAAACATTTACTAACTGTTGGATCATTCATGTGACACTGTGACTCATCTGTGGGCCCTTTTGCTAATTGCTGATGTGTTTCTTTAATTGGAGACTTCGTGACTGAAGGGTTCCGCCAAGTCTCATAAAACATAAGGAATACTTTGTTTTATTGAGAGACATCCCGACAATAGTTAATCGCAAAGTCTCAAAACAAAGAGGAATATGCTATTAGGATTACGCAACTAAGCGAATATGGTAAAAAAACACATGACTTAAGTTGATTCAAAAAGGTAATGCCAAAATAGAAACATGATGAACATTTTAGGGTTTTTCTCATTTTGGCTTAGAGCAGGACCTAGGGTTTTGAGGTTTTGTATTTTCATATAGATTTTAACCTAAAGACCCTAAAAAATTTCAAAAGGGATATTTCAAGGATGAGAGACTTCTAACCTTAGGAAGGAAAAGGGCATGAGGATCACAAAATTTAGGGCAACGGACCAGTTTCAGGAATACAACCAACATAATGTTTACATGTTTATAAAGTGTATAAATTGATATAACTTACAAAAAGATATGATAGAAAAAATGGTTGGTAATATAATTGATTACATAAAGGATTAAGGTTAAAAGAGATAAAAGTTTTAAAGGTACTGATTCACCCCTCCCCTCTCAGTACATACTTCCCATTATTTCCAACAAGGTATACCTTGTACATATCATCAATGTCTAAAATTCTAACATCGTGGCAGGGAAGTAACTATTCCTAGAGATCCTGAGCCCTTTCAATATTGAAAAATATTGGAGGGTAAACAATCAAATTATTATCCTTTGAATTAATTTGGTTGACCTATCAAAAAATAGGATCCCACCCCAAAAAGAAGTGAAAAAACATCAAAAATCCCCTCAGATCAATCCAAATGAAATGAGAAAGTCATTGAAGAAAAGATTCCTGAGTCAGAAAATAAAATAACATTAATAGATCAAGGTTGGGGGGAATATAAGTTTAAAAGTTCTATGTGCATTGGAAAAATCCCCTTGTCTCCAAAATATTATGGAAAAACTTCATAATTAACTCCCTCAAGAGAAAAGGACATTATTAAATGCAAGAAGACTACTTTCGAACATCGGGAACCTTTATCAGATGAACATATGGAATCTAATCTCTTATATTTTCTTTACAGAGAAGAAAAAGAGAAACCAGTCACTTTTCCTAAGGACAAGTATGTGAAATATTCTACCACTATTGAAAGCATGAGATATCATGGTACTAGTCTTGGAGAAAAAGAAACAGTAAGAAAGATACTCATTACAAGAAAAGGTTATCCATGAGGTAAAGGATTGGGTTCCTTAGAAACTAAGATGAACTTTGCTAAGAACTATTTCATAGTTGACTATGATTCAGACACTGAAGAGGAGTTATTTGAAGTACCTTTCCAATACATTGAAGATGACCTTGATATCTATGACTGTGTCCTCACCATTACAGAAGTCAACATTTCATCCCTTGTCCTTCCCCTTAAGAACCCTAAACTAATTGATTGAGATCAGAAAAATTCACTACCATCCTTGGACATATGTGATTTGGATGAGGTAGTGTTAGCACTCTTTTGACTTAAGAATCTATGAGAATACAAGCATCAAATACACTAGAACAAGAAAGCCTAGTTTGGTATCTAGGTCAACACTCTTAGTCACAAAAATGAAAATCAAAATAAAAATAAAAAAAGATAATAAAGCATCCTCTAGTGAAAACCTCTCGCAGGAACCTTGAGATGAAGAAAAAAATAAAATAAGGAATGTGTCTCTAGTGAAAAAATTTCTAAGGTGCTAGAGGAGGGAGAATTTGACCATCCCTTCATATATTTACAACCAAAAAAATCCTCCATCTTGATAGAAGACACATTAATAGTCAATCTTGGTACAGAAGAAAATCCAAAGGTTACATACATTGTAGCCTCACTCAATGATCAAGAAGGAAAATATATGACTCAATTCCTCAAGAAGAAATAGATCAATTTTGCCTGGACTTATAAAGATATGCCTATATTAGATAAAAATTTAGTCATACACTATCTTGTGGTCGATCCAAAGGTAAAACTCATTAAGAAAAAATTATGCAAGATGTACCTGCAATGTGCCTTGTTGGTCAAATCTGAGCTTCAAAAAATGATCAATTCTGAGATCAACATACCAATTAACTATCCTTAATGGGTCTTTAACATTTTACTAGTAGGTAAAACTTCTAGGGGCAATGAAATTTGTACAGACTTCATAGATTTGAACTTAGCATGTCCTAAGGATGAATTTTTTCTACCAAATATTGATATCATAGTGGACTTGACTAGTGGACATGAGATGTTGTCCCTCATGGATGACTTCTCTGGGTATAATCATATCAGAATAGAACTAGAAGATCAATACAAAATTGGATTCACAACTCCTTAGGGTATGTTCTGTTATCAGGTCATGCGCCTTGGTGTTAAAAATGAAAGTGCAACCTATCAATGAGAAATGAGCACAATCTTTCATCATCTCCTACATGTTATTATCAAAGATTATGTGGATGACCATTTAGGAAAATCAAAGACACGAAACTCACATCTTTCCATCCTCACAACAATCTTTGAAAGACTAAAGAAGTACAAGCTTTGACTCAATGCAAAGAGACGTGTCTTCGGCATCCAATATGGAAAGCTATTGGGCTATATTGTACCTCGTAGAGGCATAGAAATTTGATCCAATAAAATTCAAGGCTATTTTAGAAATTTCACCCCCTAAGAAATTAAAAAAATTGTGCTAGTATACAAGTAAAACTTCAGTCTATCAGGAGATTCATGTCATAGTTGGCTGATAAAGTGTATCCCTTTTCACACCTGCTATGCAAAACATCAAGTTTCAGTGGGATTTCTTTTGTCAGAAAGCATTTGAATGGCTGAAAGGATATCTAGCTAATACTCTAGTGTTGGTACCGCATGTCCTAGGCCACCCTCTAATTTTATACATATTTGCTACCAAATTTTCACTAGGATCTCCTTTGGCCCAGTTAGATGGCAATGGAAAAGAGCAAGCAATCTATATATCAGTAGAACTCTAGTGGCTTATGAACTGAATTACTCACCTATTGAAAATATGTGTTTGGATATTATCTTCTAATTGCATAAGATATTCCATTACATTCTTAATCATAAGATACAACTTGTTTTAAAGATTAATCCACTCAAATATCTTCTATCTAAAGTGGCTCTTTCTATACACACTACTAAATGAGACATGATTCTAAGTGAATTTTACATTATCTATGTAGATTGGAAATCTATTAAGGGGCAAGTGATTGTGGATTAGTTAGCTAAAGAACCTATTCAAGGGGATCATGCTATCATTACAGACTTTCCAGATGAATTTGTTCTTACTGTCACCCCAAGCATACAATGGAAACTCTATTTTGATGGCTATTTTACATAGAAAGGATTAGGGGTAAGCATCCTATTCATCACACCTAAAGGGTATCTCATCCCTAAATTTTATAAACTACAATTTCTATGCACAAAAATTATTGCAGATTATGATCAAGCCTTGGTGCTATGACTTTTCCAAGCCATCAAATGGAAGCTCCTCAATTTACTGGTTCTTGGTGACTCTCAATTGGTTATCAAGAAATTTTTGGATGAATATCAAATGAAGGATGACAAATTACTCCCCTATGAATGCATTGTTGAAGATATGAAACAAAATTTCATAAAAAATGTCTTCCAGTAGATCCCAAGAGAAAACAACAAAGAAGTCAACACCATGGAAACCATTAGATTTCTAATATCCATGTCTGAACAGAGTTCACGATATGAGTTTCTCATTGAGAATCTTATGGTCCCTCCCTATGAAAAATCAAAGACCAAGATGGTATGTGAAATTGCTAATCCTAATTCTCCCTAGTACTGATAAAATCATTTCTATCTTAAGGACACAACCACCCCACTTACCCTCACACAAAATCAACGCAAAAACCTTCGTGCACCAAACCTCACATTATACAATCCTTTGTGATACCCTATTTCAGAAACACTTTGATGAAACTCTTCAGAGGTGTCTGAATTTAGAGGATGCACAAACATCCTTAGAGGAGGTATTGTTAGGATTGTAAAACAAATTTCACCCCATTGCTAAGTCATGTGTTTCAAGCTTTGAGCAAGGTTCTATATTACACAAACCCTAGGTGAGAATTTCTAAGTCCTTGGTTTGGTCTAAAACCCTATGTTTTCCTTTTTTTATGTTTCTGCATTACCATTTTTAATCACTTAAGTTTCACCTTTTAACTTGTGTTTTAAAAGTTCCTTTGGCTGGGGTTAACTTTAGGTTTTAAGTGATAAAGGCTAACGTTCAGTTATTTTATTATCTCCTAAGTTTGGTACCCCACACAACCTTTTTATTTCAACCATAGGAGTTGTGCAAGTTATTTTGATCCAAGGGATGATGCTTACCCTCAGAGATGAAGATTATCAGTAGATGATCATCAAGGCAATGCACCTAGCAGAAACATGGAAAGTGGTTGGACATATCTATGTTTTAAAGAGAATCTAACATGCAAATAAGTTTTTTGAGTCCAACGATGGGCGTATGACTGGATCAGCAAATGATCAGATCTTGTGTCTTGTAGGAATTGCACCTTGTTGACACATCATGTTAGTGGGACCTGGCTGAAATTAAACTGAAGTAACTTGACAGTATATTGACTTGATATAATGGTTGGCATTTTTCCTTAATGAGCAAGATGAACAAAAGGGTTTCATTAAAGAAATGTGTTTGGTGAACACCTGTCCTTCCATAGGATGGAACCTGAGGGTTAACAGTGATTTCCAATCATATTGTAGTTTACTTAAGCTAGATCCAATGGCTAGTTTTGTGACTTGAAGGAAATATGATCAAATGGAAGCCCATTAAGGCAATGCACCTGGGCAACACATGTCACTCAAGAGATCATGGGTCCTGAGTCTTAAAGGATTATAACTAGTGCAGGAGCACCTAGGCTATCCTATAAGCCCTAGTTAGTTTTGGCTTGTAACTAACCCTATCCAAGTCACTATGTGTTTTCTTAAGACCTTAGAAGGTCATGTTGTTGTGTGTGACTAGATGGATTAGTGATTAGTGCTAATTTCATCTTAGTCTTTGTTATTTTACTTTTAGTCCTTAGTTTGGTCTAATTTAGGGAAATGATGTCTAAATGTGTCCAAGACCCATGTGTGGGTAGAAATATTATGAAGGAGGCATAAATTATGTTATTTCCTCAAACTAAATGGGTTAGAGGCCCTAAAATGTAGTTTGCATCATAAATGCAAAAGATGCCAAAAGTTGTCATGACAACATTTGCAACTTTTTGCAAATGTTGCATGCAACTCGACAACATTGGATTCCCTCCATTCTAGGAGTAGAAAATGAATTATAGTGGCCTAAAATTGTGGAGGAAGCATCTTTAGACACTCTATGGCTCATTTCCTGAGGTAGAGTGAATGTATGCAAGTTTTGTGAAGCAATAGAGTAAGTGTTCTTGGAAAAAGAGTACAGTCGATGTATTTGCAAGATCTTTGTATTTTAATGGATTGAAATATATCATCTAAGTGTGGATTATTTTGGTAGAGACATATCTAAGACTTTTTCATTTAGAGTGTAAGTATATTAGAGTTGATTTGTTAGCTGTAGGAAATTGTTTTCAAACTACTTAGTCTGTTGGTTCTGTTTAGATAGATTTTGGTTTTATGGCTCCCCCATGAAATTAAACTGTGGTAAATGAACAAGGTTGAATGAATGTGTTAGGGGAGCCTCTATACAGTGTACATATGTAGGTAGGAGGTTAGGAGAGTTGATTTGAAAATTTTAAAGCCATGCCCTAGGTGAGCTAGGACAGTCCAGTTAGGTGTATGGCAGGTGAAAACAAGAATGCAGAGACACGAGTGTGCATGTGAGTATTGAAGAAAGTGTGTTCTTAGTATCTTTAGGGTCTCATAGATCCCTAGCATCAATTTTAGAACCCACCCTGTCCATTAGGATTGATTTTTCAATAGAAACCAGAGAAGTGCTTGTGAGAAGCCAAAATAGGCCTAATAGCCCTACATTTTAGGACAGAGGTGTACGAAGGACTTGGGGACCTTAGACCTTAAAACTATTTTAGGTTTCCCAAAAGGGTATCTAGATCCTATATTGGTTTTAGGTGTTGTGTGGAATTTTTTAGAGTAAAACTTTAAAACCCCTCTCGATAGGGCTAATTGGTATTTTAGGCCTAATAGGACAATTTGGGTGTAATTTAGGAGCTCGACTAAGTGGGGATGGAAGACCTATGAAATTTGGATTGTATGGATGAAAAATGAACATAAAAAGAGTTTACAAGACCCTTGGGGCATGTGTGGAGTTGGTATGAAGGATTTGGGGATGGAATTCTTCAAAACCAATGAGAAGCATCGTGAGACAAAACTAATGGTGGATGTCCTTCAAGGTGAAACACAATAGTTGTAACTCTTAGAGAAGAGTTAGGAGGAGTCTCATTCTCTATTCCTTGAGGATAGAATGGTCCTAAAAGAGGAATTAGGATCCTAAGTGGACTAGGACAAGCTAGGTCCTTTCTTGAAGTATTGTGTAATCACACCTTGGGGTTACTTCTATCAGAGTGGTATCAGAGCCAAATTTTGATCAGGCTTGTGGTTAATGCTTCAACTAGAAGAATCAGTTGGAGAGTAAATAATGGTGACTAATATTGAATTAGAAAATAAGGTAGATGAACAATAGGAGGAGAATAGATTACTCCAAGATAGATTGGCTCAGTTGGAGCAAACAGTGGATGAAGTTGATGTGAAAGAAGATGAAGTAAATGACAGAATGGAAGGGAAAGGAAAAGATATTTCCATTGAAGATGAAGTCCCTAAAGCTAACCATGTCCTTGACCAAGAAACATTCTTGAAAGCCCTAAAGGCTATGAGTGGTAAATAATTGGAAGGAGTTCCCATTTTTAGTGGAAAAATGGAACCAAACGTAGTCCTTGATCGGATAGAGGGACTAGAAAATCATTTTGAGTGTGATGGCATCACTGAGGCTCAAAAGGTGAAGGTTGAAAAAGTTAGATTGAGAGGGTCTTCTCTCACTTGGTGGAAATTCATCCAAGATGAGAGAGAGAGAGAGAGAATGAATGGAAATGGCCTATTTCTTCATGGAAATCTATGGTAAAAGAGTAAAAGATTCTTACATTCCTGAGGATTACAAAAATTCAATTGCACAAAATAAGACAAGGTCTAAGACAAAAGGACCTAGATGTCAACTCATACACTGAAGAATTTTAGAGACTTTGTTTAAGGTCAAGAGTAGAGAGGATGAGAAGATGAAGGTAGAAAGGTACCTTAATGGACTTAAATGGATCATTCAAGATGAGATGAGTCTTTTGACTCTAGACATAGTTTAGAAATGCCACCAAATTGCTATCAAGGTGGAAGACAAGTTGAAGAAGAAACAAGATTCAAGCACTTCAAGAGGAAGGGGTAGAGGAAGAGACACTAGAGGACAAAGAGGTGGTTATGGTGGAAGAAACTCTAAATCTAAAGGTCAAGAAGAGACTAAGCTCATTGAAAAACATGAAGGAAAATTTAATAGAGGAATTTCAAGTAGAGGAAGGAACTCTAACAATAGAGGAAGAGGCACTAGCCAAGGAAGAGGCAACTATTTTTCCAATATGAAATGCTATCACTATAATCAGTTAGGACATCTATTATATAGGTGTCTAGAGAAGGTAAAAACCTCTCAAGGAGGTGACAAAAGAGTGAACTATGTTCATGAGGAGACAAGTGGAAACAAGAACCCTGAAGTGCCATTAGAATCAGAGGAGGGGGAGAATCTCATGATGAGAAGAACTCTGATCAAAGAGCTAGTGAAGGAAGAACTCTGTCAAAGGAGATGATTGTTCAGAGTAAAGTGTAAGATGATGGGAAACGTGTGTAGAGTCATCATAGACTCAGGGTCAACTGATAACATAGTGTCAGAGGAGGTAGTAAGTAAGTTGAAAATGACAAGGATACCCCACACCAGTCCCTATAAGGTCACTTGGCTAAACAAAGCATAACATGTCCTAGTTAATGAACAAGCTTGGGTAGAATTCTCCATTGGGAGATACAAGGATAAATTTTTATGTGATGTCCTACCTATAGATGCATGTGACTTTATCTTAGGTAGACCATGGAAATTTAATAGGAAGGCCATACATGATGGAGTGAAAAATTCATATTCTTTCAAGAAGGACAATGTGACATATAAAATCCAGTCCCTGTTGGAGGATGCAGAATTGAAGAGAACTGGTCCCAATGTCCTCATGGTGAGTGAAAAAGAGTTCTTAGAGACTTTAGAAGAAGGAGAAGGAGTTGGATTTGCATTGGTGTTAAAGCCAAAGGAAGTTGTAGACAAAACATAAAAGAGGAAAGAGCTACCAAAATAAGTCCAAGAGATGTTAGAGAAGTATGAAGGAATGGTGAGTGATGGAAAACCATCAACCCTACCCCCTAAGAGGTCTGTAAGCCACCAGATAGACCTAATACTAGGAGCTACCATACATAATAATTCAGCTTATAAAATGACTCCTCAACAGAATGAGGAAATTGCTAGACAAATCCAAGAGCTCCTAGAACAAGGCCTTATAATAAAGAGCATTAGCCGTTGTGCTGTGCCCACTATCCTAGAATCTAAAAAGGGAGGAACTTGAAGGTTGTGTACAGAATCCATAGAAATCAATAGGACCACCATTAGGTATAGGTTCCCTATCCCTAGGATAGAAGACTTAATGGACTGTCTTGGAGGAGAAAGGTACTTTACAAAGATAGACCTAAAGAGTGGCTATCACCAAATAAGGGTAAATGAAGGGGATGAGTGGAAACAAACTTCAAGACTACATAAGGAATTTATGAGTGTCTTGTCATGCCATTTGGGTTGTCAAATTCCCCACCAACATTCATGAGGTTGATGAATGGGGTACTTAAAGATTACAATGGAAATTTTGTTGTGGTCTACTTATATGATATACTCATCTATAGTAAGACAAGGGAAGAGCACCTCAATTACCTTGAACTGGTTTTTAAGAAGTTGCAGGAGGAGAAGTTGATGATCAACTTAGAAAAGTGTGAATTCATCAAGACAGAGTTAGTGTACCTTGGTTTTGTGCTATCTCAGGGTAAATTAAAGATGGATACTAGAAAAGTGGAAGCCATCATCCACTGGCCTACTCCAAGAACAAGCACTGAGGTAAGAAGTTTTTATGGCATAGCATAGTACTATAGAAAGTTTATTAAGAAATTTAGTGCAATATCTACTCCTATGTTGGACACTATTAAAGGAGGCATGAAGACTAAGTTTATTTGGAATGAACAAGCTAACCATGGTTTTGAGCTACTAAAAAAGAAGAGTGCAACCCAACATATTTTGGTTTTTCCAAGCTTTGAAAAGCTATTTACAGTGGAGTGTGATGCCAGAAATGTGGCAATTGGTGCAGTCTTGATCCAAGAGGGAAGACCAATGACATTCCACTCTGAGAAACTAAGTGAAGATAAGAACAAACATTCCTCTTATGACCTAGAGATGTATGCTATAGTCCAGTCACTAAGAAAATGGAAGCATTACCTGCTTCCAAAGGAGTTCATAGTCTATTCAGACAATCAAGCCTTGAGATTCTTGAACTCACAAGAAAAATTGAGTCATAATCATATGAAGTGGGTTGAATACCTGCAAGCATACACATTCAATATCAAACACAAGAAGGGATTGCAGAACAAGGTTGCAAATTCCTTGAGTAGAAGAGCCCTTACTATCGAGGAGATACAACTACAGAGCATAAGAATAGAAAACTTCAAAGATCTATATGGTGATGATGAAGACTTTGCAGACATCTATAAGGTATGTCAAGAATATAAGAACCACTTTCATAGTAAATATTATGAATATACTTTTCAAAGTAATCTCCTATTTAAAGGAAGTCAACTATGTGTCCCTAGAGGGTCTATAAGGGAGAATTTGATTTAGGAGAAACATAATGGTGCATTGAGTGGCCATTTTGGGGTCAATAAGACACAAGAACTTGTTTAGAGATTTTACTTTTGGCCAAAGATGAATGTTGATATTAGGAAATATGTTGAGAGTTGTATTGTGTGTCAGAAGGCCAAGGGAACATCTACTAATGCTAGCCTATATCAACCACTTCCTATCCGAACCAGACCATGGGAATGCTTAAGAATTGACTTTGTGGTTGGATTTCCTAAGTCAAGATAGGGAATGGATAGTGTCTATGTAATAGTTGACAGATTTAGTAAAATGGCTCACTTTGTGCCCTATAAGAAAACCAATGATGCCTTTCAAATAGATTCTCTTTTCTTTAAAGAGGTAGTCAGAATACATGGATTGCCCTTGAGCATTGTGTCAGATAGAGACACCAAGTTTATGAGTCACTTTTAGAAGACTCTATGGCAAAATTTGGGCACCAACTTATCCTTTGGATCTGTATACCATCCTCAAACTGATGGTCAAATGGAGGTAGTCAATAGAAGTCTTGGTAATCTCCTAAGATTCTTAACAAAGAAGTATGGTCAGACATGGGACCAACTCATAGGTTAAGTTGAATATGCTTACAATAACACTGTGATTAGGACTACTGGTAAGAGTCCTTTTGAAATTGTCTATGGTCTACACCATAGAGGCATTTATGAACTTAGAGAACTAAAGGATGGAGTTAAAGGGAGTGGATATGCTAAGGACTTTGCCTGTGCTATGCAAGAGGTTCATGACACAGTCAGGAAGACACTGATTGACAACACTGAGAAGATCAAGAGTAAGGTTGATGAAGGAAAAATGGATGTTCAATTCAAGGTTGGGGATCTAGTGGTGGTACATCTCAACAAGGTTAGACTAAATAAAGGAATCCCACACAAGTTACAGATGAGAAGAATTGGCCCCTACACTATACTAGCCAAGTATGGAGAAAATTCTTAAAAGGTGGAGTTACCAGAGAACAGTGACTTGTCACCTATCTTCAACATTGCAGACTTGGTTCTATATAAGTGACCAATCCCTGATCTAGATCAGAGCTTGAATGAAGTCATCCAAGAGGTAGAATAACTCCATTTTCCCTCTACACCAGTCAAGAAGGAAGACTGGATACTGGAATCTAGAATTTACAAGAAAAATAGGAAGAAGAATTACAAAGAACACTTAGTGAAGTGGCAAGGACAACTGGATGTTGATGCAACATGGATAAATAATTCAGAGTTCAAAACTATGGGCATTGATCCTAACTTACTAAATCCAAGGATGGATTGAAATCTTTCACTTAGGGAGAATGGTGCAGGAGAACCTAGGCTATCCTTTAATATCTATTATCTTTTGGCTTGTTACTGACCCTAACCAAGTTAGTGTGTTTTTTCTTAAGACCTTAGAAGGTCATGTTGTTGTGTGTGACTAGATGGATTAGTGATTAGTGCTAATTTCATCTTAGTCTTTGTTATTTTTCTTTTAGTCCTTAGTTTGGTCAAATTTAGGGAAATGATGTCTAAATGTATCCAAGACCTATGTGTGGGTATAAACATGCTTAAGGAGGAATAAATTATGTTATTTCATCAACTAAATTGGTTATAGGCCCTAAAATGTAGTTTTTATCATAAATGCAAAAGATGCCAAAAGTTGTCATGACAACATTTGCAACTTTTTGCAAATGTTGCATGCAACTTGACAACATTGGATTCCCTCCATTATAGGAGTGGAAAATGAATACTAGTGTCCTAAAATGGTGGATGAAGTGTCTTTAGACACTCTATGGCTTGTTTCCCAAAGTAGAGTGAATGTATGCAAGTTTTGTGAAGCAATAGAGTAGGTGTTCTTGGAAACAGAGTAGAGTCGATGTATTTTCAAGATCTTTGTGCTTTAATGGATTGAAATATATGATCTAAGTGTGGATTATTGTGGCAGAGAAATATCTAGGACTTTTTCATTCATAGTGCAAGTGCATTAGAGTTTATTTGTTAGCTATAGGAAAATATTTTCAAATTAGGTAGTCTGCTGGTTCAGTTTAGGTAGATTTTGGATTTATGGATCCCCCATGAAATTCAACCATGGGAAATGAAAAAGGTTGAATGAATGTGTTAAGAAAGCCTCTTTACAGTGTACATATGTAGGTAGGAGGTTAGGAGAGTCGATTTGCAAATTTTAAAGTCATGCCCTAGGTAGGCTAGGACAGTCCGGTTAGGTGTATGGCAGGTGAAAACAAGAATGCAGAGACAAGGGTGTGCATGGGAGTACTGAACCAAGTGTGGTCTTAGTGTCTTTATGGTCTCATAGATCCCTAGAATTGATTTTAGAACCCACCCAATCCATTTGGATTGATTTTTAATAGAAATCAGAGAAGTGCTTGTGAGGAGCCAAAATAGGCCTAATAGCCCTACATTTTAGGACAGAGGTGTACGGGGGACTTGGGGACCTTAGACCTTTAAAATATTTTAGGTTTCCCAAAAGGGTATCTAGATCCTAGATTGGTTTTATGGGTTATGTGGAAGTTTTTAGAGTAAAACTTGAAAAACCCTCTGGATAGGGCTAATTGGTGTTTTAGGCCTAATAGGATAATTTGGGTGCAATTTAGAAACTCGACTAAGCTAGGATTGAAGACCTATGAAATTTGGATTGTATGGATGTAGAATGAACATAAAAAGAGTGTAAAATACCCTTGTGGCATGTGTGGAGTTGGTATGAAGAATTTGGGGATGAAATTATTCAAAACCAATCAGAAGCATTGTGAGACAAAACTAATGGTGGATGTCCTTCAAGGTGAAACACAATATTTGTAACTCTTAGAGAAGAGTTAGGAGGAGTCTTAGGCTCAATTACTTAAGGCTAGTGTGGTCATAAAAGAGGAATTAGGATCCTAAGTGGACTACGAAAAGCGAGGTCCTGTCTTGAAGTATTTTGTAAGCACACCTTGGGGTTACTTCTATAATTAATAGAGATTTAAGTTGAGGTAAGGGCCATCATTTATCCTTGATGATGAAGATGAATGACAGATTGCCTTTAAGGCATTGCACCTGATAGACACATGTCTTAATTATTATTGGATTTTGTGAAAAGATATGAACCGCACGATGAAATAAGATGTTGAAATCTACGGTTGTGTTTTAAAATTGAAATTAAGTTAGACCATTGAGCCGTGGATATTCAAACTGAGAAAGATTTATTGTGGAATGTATGCTCATCTCAAGTGGAATTTAATTCTAAAATTTGGCTAATTAAGGTTATCATTTCAATGTGATGTTCTTGTCACCATAGCTCATGATGAGTCTAAGCAGAGCTAAATTGCAGTGTCTTATGTCTATTTTTCATCACTTACAGAGTGGGTATGTTAATCTATGATTCCACTCTTGCAACATTGTGAATTTAATATTAGTTAATTTTCATCTTGTATAAGTGATTAGAGTTTAATTTCCAAAGCCTGAGTTGTTGTGATAACCTTGTTGTTAAGAATGGCTCCACAAAGAGATTTCAATGGAAAAAATGACTACCAAGAAAGAAATGTTTATGATTATCTATTACAATAGTTGCTAAATTCAACTAAGGATTCTTCTAAGATAAATGATTTGGTACCTAAAACCCCTCATTTGAAATTAGAGGAGGGTTTGTATGATAAAGGAAAATGGGTTAGAGATGCATTTACTTACATGATAGGCTTAGCATTGTTCAAAATTGCTTTCAGTCAAAGAAATGCTTTTGCACCCAATAGAAACATCTAGAAATTTGATGTAGGGAGATTGATAGTACCTGGAGTGATCATAGATATGAATTTGATCATTCAGGTGGAAAATAAATTTTATCATGTAGCTAGAGTGGTGAAAGACACTAATGGAGAGGTTTTGATAAGCATCACATCAGAAGAACTTAGAGAAGTTTTTAAGTTAAATGAACCTTCCATGCAACTTGATGAAATAAATTTTGATTCTTTCAAGGAATTCTACAAATCCCAAAGGAATTACCTCATAAATGGACCTCTGCAGTAATTTTTTGTTAATATTGGAGGTTTGGGTGTGGTGGGACCTAACAGCCCAGAGCCTTTTATGTTATATTATTTCACCATGAAAGATAGAGGTATATACAGTTCTTTGTGTTAGAAATTTGGGGATGATGAAGAGAAAGAGATGTTCATCCATTACATGTTCATGATGGTGTAGATCCTCCACCCATATTTAGCCATCACTTTTGATTGTGCACCTTATGTGGTTGATCTGATGCACAATGTATTGATAGGCATTAGAAATGGGTAAGTAGATAAACCCTTTGGTTGGTATTCTCTGTTGATGCACATGTTCCTCTTTAAGGGTGCAAGCTATTTTGAGAAGGAGATGAATTTATGGAAGACCAAAGATGGTGAAGAGATGCATGTCCAGTTGTGGAGCATAGATTTATCATGGGATAGAAAAGAATCTAGTTACATTACCTTTGATAGATGTTTTGTTTCTAGGGTTTTGGCCTTGTTGTCTTCAAAAAACTCCAGGATCCCTAAATATGTTTTAAATATTTTAAGTCCCAAATAGTTTTCTCAAAGTATCAGGATAGTGCATAATTGGGGAGATGTTATTTTATATATTGTATCGACATTTTTTAGAAAATATGGTTTCAAGGGTACCCCACATGTTCTCCCATATCGAGTCTCACTCAAAATGGGCATTGCCAAAATTATTAGACAAATTGGTGGATTGTAGGAAATTGATTTGATTGGAAAGGAAAAAGGTACTATTTTTCCATTATCACAAGTGTGCACTAGTTTGTTATCACAAAAGGGGGTTGGGTGCATTTGGATAAATTTTTTGAGCCTTATAATTTAGAAACTTCAATAGCAAGGTGTGCTGACTCAAAAGCATTTATAAGTGATATGTTCAAGAAAAGAACATGGTGTGTAGCAATGGATCGTCAGTTCTATTTTCCTGAAGACATCATTAGACATGAATTCAATCTACAAGAATAGGAAATCAGGAAGGAGAAGTGGTTGGTTTACAAGAAAATGCTACATTTTGTGCAATATTTTTATAAGGGGTATGATCCATTAAAAGAATTTAAACCTTTTGAAAATAAAATTGATTCATAAATGTCACTCTTTGAAGACATTATGCAAAATTTGAATCAGAAGAAAGATGTGGTCATGAAGGTAGAACCAAAAAGGCTAGGGCTATCTTGAGCAAGTCTATACCTTCTAAGAGTATCCAACCATGCAAATATTTCTTACAAGAGAAGAAAGGATATAACAAGGTATTGCCAGGAGGAGAGACATCTCACAAAGGTGAGAGTGTAGAAAAAATAAAATGGGAAACATCTTCTACCTTAAGAGGGAAAAGACCAATAGATTTTGATTCAAAATCATTACCATCCTCAAGGAGGCAAAGGAAAGAAGAAGAGGGGAAGAAATTGGAAAATGTATATTCACCCTATCAGTCTCCTTTGCATTTGGATGAGCAAGCAGTAGCTGAACAATTGTTGCAGAAGGGAAGTGCAGGACATGTTGTTATAACATAGTAAGAGATGAAAGAAGGGATGCCTAAGGCTCCTAAGCATGTTGAGATGGATCTAACAATAGTATAATTTTATGGAAAAGAGCTTGATCCCCTTACTAAACAAGCTAGTGATCAATGCTTATCAAATGACAACTTTGTTAAGGCTAGAGAATTTATGCAATTCTTGTGGAGAATTCACATTGAAGAATTCAAAGAGAAGTGTTAAAAAAGGAAAGAGGACTAGCCTGACAGAGATAAGAATGAAATTGAGGTTGAAATAAAACAAGAAATGTTAGCCAAATTTGAGAAGATCACCCCTAAAGTGTGAAGAGAACTAGTCAGGAAGGAAGGAGTCCTCATTCTGCTAGAATGGGATCTTGTTGATGCTATAGTTTTTGAGGTTATTAGGAAAGAAAAAAAGACCATACACACCACTCTAGAAGTATCTCAACAAGAAATTAAAGGAATCATGTTCAATGAGGATCATGCTGCATTGGTAATGTGGTCACTAAAAAGAGAGGAAGGAAAGAAGAGAAATAAAGCCACCATAGCTTATTATTCAGGCAATTTATTAGTGAGAAGAGTGGAAGAAACTACTGAGGTTGAATTAGAAAGCATAGTGCTAGAATCCAAAAAATTCAATCTGAAGGTGGAAGAGAAACATCCTAAGGAAAACTAAGGGTTGAGGATTAAGATGGAAATAATCCTAAAATCTTACAATGACCTAAATAAAGAATCCATGGAAAAGGATATAATAATTGCTCATTTAAGAGGGCAACAATGAGTCCACACATCTCCTCAAAGAATGATTGCTCAAGACCCTTCCTGACTATCATCTTCTAGTCCAATTATTGAATTTCCCCCTTCCCCTATTCCATATATCTCTATTTTCAAGGCAGAGCTCAATTATGAAAATGATAAATTAATAGCAGAGAGGACTAGATTGGAAAAAGTAAAAAGAAGTTGGCAACAAGAAAGCTCAAAGTTTCATAGTGCACAATCATTCATGCAACAGAGGTATAAGGATAAAGTGAGAAGTACAATTATGCATTTTGCTGATAATATAGATCCTGCTTCTATTTACCTAAATGGAAGAATATTATGATCATTTTAAACTCTTTTGAAGAAGACAAGGATAAGTTGGAACAAATTATGCAAGATTGGAAAGGAAGAAGGGCTGAATTAAAATCATTTTATTCTTTATCCAAAAGGGAATAAAATGTTGATATTATACTAATGGCCACTTACAAAGGTCTCAAGGATTTGATAGATTTGGACATAAGAAGAAGTATCATCCATAAAAAAGGCCAAAACTTTAAGAAAAGAATATTCAAAGGCCCATTTTGAGATATTCCCTAGCCTATTCAAAAAATCTGGTAAACTAAAAAGGGAAGCCAGATAGATGAGGGAGATGCGTGAAGAGCTATCAATAAGGACTAACATCACCATAAAATTAGAAAGCACACTCTTGTTTGTTTAGACTATAGAAATAATCGAGGAGGCCAGATCATATTTTGGGTTTTGTAAAAAGGAAGTTGAACAAATAAAGACAAAGTGGGATGAGTTGAGTAACAAGAAAAATGAGGTCATCAATTTCCCTTGGCCTAGGGATGAGGTGTTCAAATCTTGTAAGGACAATTTTAATGCAGATGAATGAGAAGATAAATATATTTTGTGGTTTTTTTAGTAGATGGTAATTCCCTCCAACATTTGAAGTGGACAACAAATACAAATATATTTTATATCAAAAGAAAAAAGCAAAAATTTCCATCTGGCAGGCTCAGAAAAAATTTGGAGCAATTGCAAGGACCGTACGGTCGAATGACAAAATAATTTGGAATTCCTTGTAAGAAATTGTTAGAATAACTGAGAGGGGGGGGGTGAATAAGTGGCCTATAAAATATTCCAATAAATTAACCCCAAAACTTATTACCACAATATAATCCTCTAGTTATCTTCATTCCTACAAGATGAATGCTTTGAAATAATCTCAACAAATAACTACTTCTAAGAGTTCACTATTAAACCTTATTCTTACTATTTACCGAATAGCAGTCTTTCATTTACCAAAATGCAGTAAATTACTTAGTGTATACCGATCAATCCAGATTAGTTATGTGTAATGAAAAACACTAAATTAATGACTCATAAACACATTGAAACATGGATTTTTAATGTGGAAACCCTATTATGGGAAAACCTACTTGGGGCCGATAACCCAAACTCTTCACACTTCTAAAGTGAGCTTGGTGAAGAGGCAACCCTGTTAAAGGTTACAAACACACTGTTAAGTGCAACCATGTTAGAGGATTTAAATAGAATAGTTTGTCACTTAATATCTGGCATCTCTATGCTACCTTTTATGACCAAACCCAATGTAGTTTGTCACATGGTATCTTGCATCTCATGCTACCTTCATGACCAAAATTTTTGATACTTCTTGGGATGTATCTCAATATAGAAAGGATTGATAAGTCCTGCTCGGTTATGAGACTTTCTGATCCAATGGTTAAATGGAAACAATAAATGGTCTGCTCACATATACAACTATAATTTTCAGATTTCTAGATCTATTGTAAGTTCATAATACCATTCTAATCAATGTATCTTTTCAATACCTTTTCTCCACTTCTTTCTGCTCGGTGATGTTGTTCTTTTCTATTGCTCGATGTCTGTAGAATTAGATCTATTCTTCATCTTGATTGATTAGAAGTGTATGAAGTCTTCCTTCACCAGGTGCTCCTTCAGCATCCTCTTCTCTATTCACCCCTAGTTCACAATTAATTATCTTGTCTCTTTAGAGACATGATTTCACTATTTCTCAGTTCTTTACTTTCTCGTTCTTGGCATGATCCACAATTCTAGCCAATCTTTCTTTAAAGCTTTATATTAGTTTTATCCCATAGATTTCTCTTCGACAACTAGAATAAAACAAATTTAAATATTTCTCTTATCCCTGGCTTTAACTTGTCAATAAAAAAAATATTAACAACCAGTTAACTCCTTCTTTAGCTCTTTCCAGCTAAGTCTTTTGTCATTTCTAAACTTCAATTCTTTTTGGTGTTTTAACTCTTTGTTAGCTTTTTTCAACACTTCAATTCTCCTTAGGCATCTCCGTAGGGGTTGTTGATCTATCAGGGTTGTCTGTGATTCTGCTTGTCGATAATGTTTTTGATTCTTCTCATCAGTAATGCTTTCTCAGTTTTCTTGCTTGGGTATCACTGTGACTTTCTTCTCGAGGTTCTATATTCGTCAGGGTGCACTGCCCATTGGTGTTTGTAGTCACTTAGTGAATACTGATCTTTAATGCATTACTCAAAGAATAACCTTAATCTTTCTGGTTCTTTAAAGTCTTTGACACTTTGTATATAACCAATCAGATTATATTAAGTTGACATCAATGACAATACAATACATTAACTGATATAATGTCTTGCATTAACTTTCGGTAGCTTGGTGATCATCAACTTAACATCTTCAAAAATTCAATCAGTTATAGTTCATCAATCTCTCCCTTTGACATTGATAGAAACAAACTACATTATCACAATATATTATACTAATACAATATTAAATATATCACTTGTATTTCATCAAACTACCAATCTCTTTTTTCTATAACCAATACAAATGTATGGCTCTTCGTAAGCTCATATAGCTTAGATTTTTTTTTTTGCAGAGTTCTTTCTTCAATCTTCATTCCCTTCACTGGATAGATGTAGAAGCTTCTGATTTTGTCTCTAATGATGTCTCTCCCTTTGACTGTTCCTCTCCTTGATCATCTATTTTCCTTTGACAACAATATAGAGTACTTTCTCTATTAAGTCATTTGTTCCTCATGATACTTTTCTCTTTTGATATTCTCTCCCTTAGGCCCCGTTTGTTTCACGAAATTGGAATTGAGTCAAAACCTTATTATGACAAAATCAGGTTTTGAAATCCCAGTTTTGCATCTTGGGGAATTGGAATTTGACTCAAAACCTTATTATCGCAAAACCAGGGTATGATTTATAATTCCACCTATTTAGTGGGAAGATGATGCCACTCATTTTGGTGTCTAAACCTGGTTTTGCTTGACGAATCCAAAATTTCAATTTAGAGAAACAAACAACGGATTTGCAAAAATGAGAAGTGTCACTCCCAAAAATGGGAAGTGTCACTCCCAATTCCATGAAACAAACGGGGCCTTACAGGTTACATCTCTTCCTTAGGATATCTTTTCTCCCTTTTATGGAATTTCATATTTATATATAATCTCTTTCCTTTGGATCTTCTAAGGAGAATCTCTCCCTTTGACAACAATGCCAAAGTAAAATTTGATCTTGCCAAAATTGTATCCTTTCACACTTTTTATAATATACTGCTTGAATTTTCCTATCCATCAGTAATACAGTGACTCTGGTGTTCGGTGCAGATATGTACCTTTTTATGTACTAATGTATCTTTTGCATTCCATCTCTTTGCTTGCATCAAAATGAATGATCTTCTGATTGTGTGTAGGCTGATGCAGCCTTCTAGTCAGCTTACTGACCAATAGACAAGGGACAGACCCCTAGTCTATTTCTCAGGTACTCAAATGTATCTCTAGGCAATGGCTTTGTAAATATATCAGCTAATTGTTCCTTTGTTTGAGAATATTCCATTACAACCTCTTTCTCTTTCACTTGTTCTCTTCAGTAATGATACTTGATTGCAATATGCTTAGTCTTAGCATGCATGACATGATTCTTAGAAATGTTTGTTGCACTAGTATTAAAGGTATATGGCTCACTACCCAGGCTCACTGCCCAATAAGATGAAGGCTACAACCTTCTGATAGTTGATATACACTATATCAAAAGTGAACTGCTGTGATGACACTATTGTCTGATTAGTTTCATGTATGCATGAATGCTCTTATTCTCTTAAAGAGCTTTATCTCATACTGACTTCATCATACTTCTCTTCTTTATCTTTTTCATACATCTTATTCAACACCTGTAACATAACTTTACATTACATACTTATATGTTCATATCCGAATAGACGTGACCCAAAACAAGACTTATGGTCAGCCCTAAAACATAATACACAATGCTTCTGAGCAAGTCAGCTTAAGAATTTTTACAACAATACTAATTACATCATTACAGACATATAATCAAAGGCTCTTGGCCATTACATATCAAAATAATTCATGTTGATCAAAACACTAGTCGGCTTCCATGCTCTGTCTCCTAGACTGCTGGTGTACTGATCTATCTGTAACTTCTTCATACTATGCATGTTTGGACTTGGTATGTAGACATCTCATAGAACATATATCTGAATGCACATACTCTGATTTGATGTCTAACACATGCACTAATGTGCTGATCTCTGTATATCTCTATCTGTCCTATTTTCCATACTTAGTCATTTTGTCTTTCATGACAGAAACTTAATATGACTTTGTTGCCATAATGACAACACAAAAATAGTCATATGTCCTCTAGGAGTCAACTTTCCAACAATATACACCTTGAGTGTCAACTTTCTAACAATCTCCCCCTTTGTCATTAATGGCAACAAAGGAATGTGTCCAATTTGCTTAAACTTTGACTTAACAACAAAAAATTGTACATCATAACTTTGGCTATATATCATACTCCTTATATAAAATACTCCCCCTTTGACATTAATGAAAAAGGTGACAAAAATTAAAGACCTATGTACTTACTTTGAGTACACATTTGGGTAAGTAATCTGAAGATTATTGATCTCTTACTGCCAAAATGCCTTCAGTGCATCAATAGGCTGAACATGAGCGCATAATGCATATGTGAGATTCTCAATTTTTGTCAGATCCATGTAGGGTCCTTGATCATATGTGACCATGGTTGTATCTATCTATTTGATGTTCTCATTCAATACAGCTAGGGAGGGTGCAAGTGTATTTCTCAGTTGGGTCTGCCTGGTCCTTATCTTGCTGATCTCTATCTTGGCTTTTTCAATCTTTTCTATCTGCCCTTAATAGATGTTGTTGTAGATATTGATATCTTGGGAGGATTTTTCAACTGATTTCCTTATTTTTTCAACCAAGATGTCTGTTTCCTCAATCTTCTTGATGTGCTCAAAGGTGAATTTTCCTCTGTCCATATAACTTGCTATCACTTTCCATCCTTTTGCTGCTAACTCTTTCAGAATTGTTTGGCCAATTTTCAATGAGTTAAGATCTAATTGGAAGTTCTTTATCAGTTAATCCAATATTTCCCTTGTGTACTTCTCCTCTACAGTTTTAGTAGCTAAATCTACTAAACTTGTGAAATTTTCTTTGAAGCAAATCAAGATGCTGTCAACATCATCAACTGATTGAATATTCACCAATTTCTTATCTATTGGTACTAAGTCATTCAAAATGTTCACTAAGTCATGAAAGAGAGGGTTTCTCATAACTTGTTTCTCTTTGGCTTTCTTCGTGGCTAATACACTGATTTTAATCAGGTCTTCTTCTCCCCAAGAATCTAGGTTTGCTGAGTCTGGGGTCAAGCTTGACAACAATGATACTAATGGTTTGATGGGTGGAGTGAATGTAGCATTTTGACTATCCATATATTCACTTTTCACTGGGATCTCCATAAAGGGTGGATCATTATGTTCATCCTTTCTCTCTTCATCTTTTCATGTTGCATGAACTTGTTCTTGCTGCAAAGAAGTATTATCAGTGCATACCTTCTCAGCTTTTTCAGTGCTTACAAATGCTTCCTCAAACTTGTTTAAGTCATTTTCTGAGGCTAACATGGTGATATCAACATAATTTATCATAATGGTTTCACCTAAATCCTTGACTGTATCAGAGGGTGATGTAGCTTTGGGCGCTGAATCTTGTGGACCTATCATAGGTACATTTGGAATCTCTGGTTCTTTATCCTATTTGGGAGGGACTGGAGTCACTTTAGTTGTAGGCACCATTGATAGATACATGTGTCTATCCAAAAATACTTTCTCAAATGCTCTTTTAGTCTCTTTCCCAACCAACTCATACTCTTTGTTAATAATGTGAACAGTTCTTTTTTTGGTTCTTAGATGAGGTTTTACCAAATCTAACAGAATTTCTTTCTCATCATGTGAGCAAATAGGGAGAAGACTATCTAATGTTTCTTCTCTAATCCTCATATCTTCTTCAATTTCTTTCCTTTTCAATAGGTCTAGTATGTTCCATACTTTGTGTGGAATGACTATCTTGAGTTCCAATACTGACCTTTTAAACTTGGTCATATGAGAGATAATCATAGAATGTATCTCTCATTTATCTATCTCTTGATACTTGTCATAAACATTTGAAATTGAATCTAGCCTTCCTTCAACACTTCGATTCTAACTTTTGCTGCTCTCTCTAAATGCTCAATCTTGAATGCAAAGTGAGGATAAAAGATCTTTTACTGACTTATATAAAAGGTTATTGCATTTAATGCTTGTTTCCATAATGTGGTTTACTGTGAATTTCAATCTTTGTTCTTTTCAAAGTACAAGCTATGCATGCATGCATACTTCCTTAATTCACCACCAAATACATGAATCCATAGGTGCATACTTAGAGGTGAGTATACCAACTGCATAGGGGTTTAGAGCTAGAATAGCTCCCTCTAAGACCATGAGGGTCAACTAATTAGAAGTAGAAGTTGCATCCACTATGGATGCATCTACTACCTTGTTAAAATCATCATCTTTCTTTACTTCAACCCATATTTTACTTGAATCTTCTGTAGCTTTTACAAACTTGACTTCACCAAATTCTTCAAATAATGATTCTTTAGGATTTTCTTATTTTTGAGTTCTTGACCTGCAAAACCTTGAGATATGTCCTTCTTTGTTGCATGAGTGACAAATGATTGGAGGTCTATTGATATTGTTTATCATGTTGCACTGCTTGGATGTGTGTCCATTATAATTACATATCTGACATGTAATGTTCTGATAGTTTCTCTGAGGTTGATTTCTCTGATTGTATTGATTCAAATTTCTTTGGTTATGCTATGATTGATTTCTTTGACATGTTCTGCAATGAATAGCCCTATAACCAAATTTATTATAGGAATAACAATACCCATTGAAAGGTCTTACCTCTTTACAATCTCTTGCCAAGTGTTCATGCTTGTTACAAGAATAACAAGTTTGATTAACTAGCTTGTGTTCATCTTTAGGAGGTTGTGTATTACCCTATGCAATATTCTCAATTTTTTTTGCTTCTGTAGATTCTTCTTGTGCTTTCTTTTCTTTTTGTATTGCATTGATTTCAATTTGAGCTACACTGTATCCAACACCAGTAGCATCACCTCTTAGCTTTTGTGCATAAATTTGTGATTGAATTAGATCAGAACTTGTGTGTAATTTCTAAATTTTATCTTTTTCTTCTGTTAGTTCAGATTCTATCTTTTTCTTGATGTTTTCCAACTCCAAGATCTTCATATTTTCTTGCATAAGTTCTTCATCTAATTGTTTACTTTATTTGTTCTTTTCTTCAATAGTTGTTAGGATATTTGAAAGCAGTTCATTCAGATCTTCAATCTTGTCCTTCAAAGACAAGTTTTCTTCATTCAGCTTTTTGACCATTTTTCCCAAATCATTTGTAGACAAATCTTTCAGATCTTTTCTTAATTTTTTGATAAGCATTTGGGAGCCATCAACTTTTCATTTAATTTCTTCATTTTCTTTTTCAGATATGTCAAGATCATCAAGGGCTGCTCCAAGATTCTTTTTCAGATGTTTTTATTCTACTGAATCCATGATCTCCTCAAGAGGTTAAACTTTCCTTCATAGGACCAGAGCTCTGATACCAATTGTTAGAAACACTAAGAGGAGTGGTGTTTCAGTGTTTGTCAATTATCTTTATTTCAAAAACTTTAAACTTACATCAAATAGATAAAAAATGTAGCATAACACAAGATATGATTATGGGGAAACCTTGATCATAGGAAAACCCCAGTGGGAGTTAGTACCCACAAATGATTGTACTAGTCTTATGAACCTGTTAGAGTTCTTTTTCCCTGTTAGGAGAATTCTTTACAATGCAAGTACAATGACCCTATTGGGAGTATTTACAAAACCCTATTAAAGTTGGTTGTCTCACTACCAAATCTCGTTGCTCAATAGGATGAAGGCTAGAACCTTCAGATAATAGATATACACTATATCAAAAGATGAACTGATGTAATGACACTGTTGTCTGATCAGTTCCTTTTATACGCTGATGCTTTAATCTCTTGAAGACTTCTGCTTCATGCTGATTTTCTCATATTGATCTTTTGGATATCTTCTCTGCTTCTTTTTCACTCTTCCACTCCATCCAAAATTGCATGTCTAAGTACATATACATTCATCAATAGATGTGACCAAAAACAAGACCTTAGTCAGCCCAAAAAAAATAGACAGAACAATTCTAAAAAATTTGGCTTAAGTGTGTTTAAATGAGTGTTAAAGACTCAATTACAAACATATTACAATAGACACATGGCCATTACAAAATAAAATATTATACGCTAATCCAAAATCTGAGGTCAGCTTCATACTCTATTTTCTGAACTGCTAGTGCCACTTAATCTTGCTGTAACTTATCCATACTGCCATACCATACCATGTGTGTATAGACTAAGCTTAATGACATATCATAAAGCTTAAGTATGGAGGCGCATAGTCTAATTCGATTGTACGCATGTGTGTTGGTGCTCTAATAAACTACATATCTTTGCTCTGTTTTGTCTTCTTTACTTAGCCAATTTTATCTTCTAAGTTTACTTGACAAAACTTCATATGAATTTGTTTCCATAATGACAACACAAAATTAGTCATATACACCTTGAGTGTCAACTTGCCAACACTTTCAAAATATAACATTGACTTCCAAAAATTTTGAAGTAACTTACATTGGGTGTGTATCCATACCATAGCTCATAGGGTGTCTTCTTGGTGTCTTTCTTCAATTGTACTATGTTCAATGTGTAGATAGTAGTACTGACAACTTTACTCTAGAAATTTTGAGTGATGCTTTTCTCTATCATCAATGTTCTTGCACAATCAACAATGGATCTATTTCTCCTTTCAACAATCCCATTTTATTGTGGTGTTCTTTGTGCAGAAGCCTATCTTTTAATTGCATGCTCATTGCAATAGTTATTGAATTCATCATAAACAAATTCTATTCCTTGATCTCATCTTAAGTATTTCAATTCCTTACCACTTTGTTTTTCTACCATAGATTTATACCATTTAAACATCTTGAATGCTTCTGATTTTTTTTTAAGAACATAACTATCATCATTCTAGAATAATCATCTATAAAGAGAATGAAATATCTATCACCATAGTAACTCTTTGTTCTCATGGGTCCACATAGATCAGTATGGACTAATTTTAGAATAGCATTAGATGTATGGGCTTTTCTCTTGAAACTAGACTTTGTCATCTTACCTTTTTGATAATTTTTACACATGATATGCTCAAGCTTTGACATGCTCAGTAAGCCTCTTACTTTCCTTTTATTTCTTATCTTAATCATGTTGTAAAAATTTACATGACATAATATTTTATACCACAAGCATATGTCTTCATTTTTATCCATTAAACAAGTAGTGTTTATATCATTAAGATATAATAGGTTACCTTTTGTCTATTCACCAGTTCTGATCAACCTTCTTGATTCATTAAAGATCTTTGCCTTCTTATTCTCAAATTCTACTCGGTGACCTATGTTATTCAGTTGTGAAACACTCAATAAATTATAGTTAAGTCCTTTTACCTAGTATGCATTTTCAGATTTGATCAGGTTGTTCAAAATTATAGTTCCTTTACCTTCAACTGGAGAATTTGTGTCATTACCCATTCTTACTGATCCACCATTATAGTACTCAAAATTTTAAAAATTTAGTTTATCATTGGTCATGTGGTGAGTGCAACCAATATCTATAATCCAAACATCATTCTTACTAACCATAGATATGAGTGCAGTCTCTACATACCTTTCTTCTTCATCTGAATCATCCTTCATGGCCACAAATACCATCTCAATTTCTTCATCAGATTAGGTGTTAGTATCTCCATCTCTGTTCTCAGCTATGTGACTAGCTTTCTTCCCTTTGTCCTTGTAGTCTTAGGTATCTCTTCTGTCAGATTGTCGGTTGCTTCAGTAATCTCTATTGTCACTTCTATCAAACTTCTTTTCATATGATCTGTCATTACTTTTGTCATATTTTCTTCAAGTAGGACATCTAGAAGCAAAGTGTCCAATCTCTTTACAATTAAAACATACAAGTGGTAATTTACCTTTGTATCTACCTTTTCCTCTCTGCAATATTCTATCCATTAGTGCTTCAATCTAATCCAGATATTGGTCATCACTATCACATTCACTATAATATATCATAGTGTGTTTATGACTTGACTTACTTATTTTCAAAGAAGATTTGAATGCAAACTCAATAGACGGTAAGACACTACTATCAAAGTTATTCATCTCAAATGAAATTAGTCTACCAACCAAACTATCTAGAGTGACATTATTGTTTTCTACTACTCTCATTTCTTGTATAGAAGATACTCTAATATCATATACATGCAGTAAGGTTTTTAGGATTTTACTTACTACTATCTCTTCTTCAAGTATGCCTCCAACTCCTTGGATAGCATTGACTACCTCTTTTATCCTGTAGCTGTACTGAGTGATATTTTCTCCTTCTCTCATTCTTAGGTCATCAAATTTACCTCTTAGGATTTATTTCTTTTCTCTTAGTACATTAACATCTCCTCCATGTACCAGCTTCAATTTATCCCACATTTGCTTTGCAAAAGTGTAGGTTTTGACATCTTCAAATTCAGCATCGGAGAGAGTGGAAGCAATTTCTATCATCATTGAATTATGTTCATGAAGTTATCTTAATTTCTCAAGTGTGTGAAGTCCTGTAGGAAACACATATTCAGTATCAAAGTATTGAGTAACATCATTTCCAATACCTGATAGGTGGAGTCTATCCTGCATTTCTATGATGCAAAGTTGTCCTTGTTCAACTTGGGTACATCTCATTTTCTCATATTGTGATCTTTCTCTTAGGTCTTGAAACCTTCCTTCTAACCACACAAGCTCTGATACCAATTTTTAGAATAACTTAGAGGAGGGGGGTGGTGAATCAGTGGCCTCAAAATATTTCAATAAATTAACCCAAAAACTTATTACCACAATATAAGCCTCTAGTTATCTTTAGTCCTACAAGATGAATGCCTTGAAATAATCTCAACAAATAACTACTGCTCGAAGTTCAATATTAAGCCTTATTCTTAATATTTACCAAATAGCAATCTTTCATTTACCAAAATGCTATAAAGTACTTAGTGTATACCGATCAATCCAAATTAGTTATGCGTAATGCAAAACACTAGAGTAATGACTCATAAACACATTGACATGTGGATTTTTAATGTGGAAACCCTATTAAGGGATAAACCACTTGGGACCAGTAACCCAAAAATTTCACTCTTCTAAAGTGAGCTCGATGAAGAGCCAACCCTGTTAAAGGTTAAAAACACACTGTTAAGTGTGACCTTGTTAGAGGATTTAAATAGAATAGTTTGTCACTTGATATCTGGCATCTCTATGCTACCTTTTATGACCAAAACTAGTGTAGTTTTTCATGTGGTATCTGACATCTCATGCTATCTTCAAGACCAAACCTTTTGATACTCCTTGGGATGTATCTAAATATAGAATGGATTGTTAATTCCTACTCGATTAAGAGACTTTATGATCCAATGGTTAAATTGAAATAGTAAATGATCTGTTAACATATACAACTATACTTTTTAGATTTTTAGATCTATTATAAGCTCATAATATCTTTCTTATCAAAGTATCTTTTCAATACCTTTGCTCTACTTCTTTCTACTCAGTGATGTTGTGCTTCTTTGTTGCTTGGTGTCTGCAGAATTAGCTCTGTTCTTCAGCTTGATTGATCAGGATTATATGAAGTCTTGCTTCACCAGTATCTCCTTCCACAATTTTGTTAGAATAATAAGAAGAATAATGCAAATATAAACACGGAAGAGAACACAAATGACACAGATTTAACATGGTTCACCCAATCCCTGGGCTACGTCCACCAACAGCGAGTCCAATATTTTTATTATTATCTAGTGATTATAATCTGAAACCTGCAACTCAATACCATCACAGGAAGCTACAAAAATCCCTCATACAATGAAATCTTGAAACCCTAAGCCCTTTTCACAAGCATATTTGACCTAACCTAATTAGGGAAAAAAATACTCCGACTAATAGAAAATCAATGGTTGACCCTTTACAATATTAATAAGCCATTAGGGGCTCTGCCCCTTGACCATGCCTGGGGCGCTGCCCCAAGACCCTGCAAGGGGCTCTACCCCTTGAGCCCAAGCTTGGGGCCGATAAAGATATGTCTGGGGGGAAACTGTGGTGAAAGAAACTGAGTCTGATTAGGCTCCACATACATAACAATCCTCTTCTCTATTCACCCCTAATTCACAATGAATTATCTTGTCTCTTTATAGACATGATTTGACCATTTCTCAGTTCTTGACTTTATTTTTCTTGGTGTGATCCACAATTCTAGCCAATCTTTCTTTAAAGATTTACATCAGTTTTATCCCATAGATTTATGTTTGACAACTAGAATAAAATAGATTTAAATCTTTCTCTTATCTCTGGCTTTAACTTGTCGATAAAAACAATATTAACAACCAGTTAACTCCTTCTTTAGCTCTTGTCAGCTAAGTCTTTTGTCATTTATGAACTTCAGTTCTTTTCGGTGTTTTATTTCTTTGTTAGCTTTGATCAACACTTTAGTTCTCCTTGGGCATGTCCTTCAGGGTTGTCTATCTGTCAGGGTCTTCTTTGATTCTACTCATCGGTAATTATTGATATTCTTCTCATCAGTAGTGCTTTCTTAGGTTTCTTTCTCAGGTATCACTATGACTTTCCTCTCAGGGTCCTTTGTCCATCGGGGTGCACTGCCCGTCAGTGTTTGTAGTCACTTAGTGAATATTGATCTTTTATGCATTACTAAAAGCATAACCTTAATCTTTCTGGTTCTTTGAAGTCTTTGACACTTTATATATAACCAATCATATTATATCAAGTTGACATCAACGACAATACAATACATTAACACATTTAATGCCTTGTATTAACTTTCGGTAGCTTGGTGATCATCAACTTAACATCTTAAACATTCAATCAATTATAGTTAATCAGAAATTAGTTATTGCTTCTCTTGTATGTTTTTCTTTTATATGAGTCATATACTTTGTCCTTTGTCCAATTGATCTATAGCTTTTTATAATCCTCCTCTATAAAAGGATTCCCAAGATCATTGGAAAAGGGCTGGAAAGTTGAGTATTGTAAGCATATGTAAAGTTCCCAGTCAGGGAATATAGTAGATGTATTAGATAAGTGTCATAAGTAGAAATAAAGTTAAAGGTTTGTAGAATATTATGGAAGTGGTATATATCTGATTGCAATTTGTATACAGAGATATGATTCTTCACACTTAATACAAATATCTAGAGTTCAATCTCTCCTTCAGTGTTCATCTCATGAATTTTGAATTTTCTAATTCATTTGCATGGAGTTTATCTATGTATGTGTTGTTATTTCTGAGTTTTGATCTAGGATCAAATTAAATGATGCTCTAAATAAAATATAAATTCATCTTGAAAAGCACCAGGGTTTTATAAGTAGTATGGGTTTGGGATAGTTATATTTATGACTTGGAATCTCTGACAATAGTTGATTTCTATGTTTTTATATCTGCCTAAAGGATATTACCCAATGTATAAGGCACTGGTCTAAAATTAATATCTTCTACTTTGATACATGTTTGGTTGGGTTCGACTATATTCTTCAATTATAAAGATAACTCTAAAATCCTTGAAAGTTTCATTGTTATTTTGTTATATGTTCTTCATGATAACTAAGAATTAGTGAGTGAGAAGGTTTTCATTCAGTATTGCCATTATCATTTTATGTTATTCTAAATCCAATGGAAGTTGAAAATTGTTATATATTGAGATGGATTAGGTGTACCAACCTTGGTCTTGCAAATCCAAAAGTGTAGAGGGAAGTCTTGTCCCTATAGTTGGTCCAATTACTTCAGAGTTCCCATACTTAGAATTAACCATTCTTTAAGATTAATCTCTAGGTATATTGGTAGATTTTTTAAGCATAAAATTATTTCAAACACCAATAGGTACATCAAGAAATCTGTGGATCCCATTCAAGTAGCCTCACTTTGGAAAAAAAGTTATTGCACATAGGGTACTATTGGCTGACCATGGAGCAGGATGCTTATTGCTACGTGAAGAACTATGTACGATGATTTGATACATGCCCCATCCCAATCCCTTCAGCCTACTATTACACCTTGGCCTTTTTCCAACTAGGGACTTGACCTTGTTGGCTAGATATTCCCAAATTCCTCCAATGGACACAAGTGTATCCTTTCTACTACATAGTACTTTACAAAATGGGTTGAAACTATTCCTCTTACTTATACCACTGGAAAACAAATTTCAAAGTTCATTTTGAACTACATTATCCATTGCTATGGAATTCCTTAAGACATTATCACTAATAATGGGACCCCTTTTAAAAATAAGGATGTCACATAGATATGTAAGAAGTTTGGTATTACCCAACACTATACCTCCAAGTACTTCACATCAGGTAATGGTTAAGAACAGGCTACAAATAAAACCATCCTAAAAATCCTAAAGAAAACAATCAATGATGTTGGTCGTGACTGACACCTTCATTTAACTCTTTCCCTTTGGGCCTATCACACCTCCATCTATACCCGCACTAGAGCCACTCCATTTTCCCTTGTATATGGTATTGAGGTTGTCCTTCCCATTGAAATTGAGCTCCCTTCCCTCAAAATCTCCCTAAGGAATGTGATGTCTGAAGAAGAATACTGAGTTTCTCGCTTGTAAGATCTTGAACTCCTTGATGAGAGAGGCATTAATACCCTAAACCATCTCTATGTGTATCAAAATATTCTATGCTTATAGTTCAATAAGAAGATCAAACCCCAAGATTTTGTTGTTGGTGATCTTGTCCTACAACATAATATGAAGAATCTCTAGAACCATAAAAGAAAGGAAAATTTGAGCCTAATTGGTTGGGACCATTTGTGGTGACAGATAAATTTGGGTCTTGAGAATATCAGATAGAAACACTAGAGGGATATCCTTTCCCTGATCCTATAAATATTCTATATTTTAAGTGTTTTTATGCATAGTTTGTCAGCAGTTCCTTTTATACAATAGAAAAATCAGCAAAAAATCAAAAAAAAAAATCAGCCAAAAAAAACCAAAAACAATATAAAAAGTCTTGAGAAAAACATCTAAATAGAAGAAAAAGTCCTAAAAAAAACTCTTATCTTGGTGAAAACCTACCAAACAGGCACCTTGGAAAAAAAATCCAAAAACAATATAAAAAGTCCTAAGAAAAAGATCTAAAAAGAAGGAAAGTCCTAAACAAAATTCTTATCCTAGTGAAAACCTGGCAAACAAACACCTTGATAAAATACCAAAAAAGTATTAAAAAAAAGAAAGAGAAATAAGTCCATCCATTTGTGAAAACCACTTCAGTGGCGCAATGGGTAAGTACCATGGTGAAAACCTATTTCAGGCACCATGTGTAGTCAGATCTATCATATATTTGGACCATCCAACATGTTATCCATTGATTTTCCATAATAAAACCCACACTTCCCATATCTATGCAGAAGTCTTACTTGGTCCTCGCTCTCTATCTACTCATTCTTCGTGTTCACAATCAAAATCCATCATCAAGCTTCCCACGACACCGATATTTTTCCTAGACAATAGAGATCGCAATAGAGTTTTCACAAATCAAATTTAAGATTGAATTTCTTAGTTATCACTCCTTTCCCAAGCTATTTCTAGAAAATTCCTGTTTCAACATAAATTAATCTTTGTGTGTGAGGACATATCCTTCTTGCGTTGGCTTATGATTCCTCCATTAAAAAAATCATGTTCATGGAAAGCACTTTGGACTGAATGACTACTTGGTCCTGATGCCTTTTTCTTGATTTATCTTTGTGTTTTGATATACCCTCCTCATGATTACCTCGATCTTCAATATCTTGGCATATCTTGAATGGTGTCTATTGGTACATGTGTCATTTTCAATATTATATGTTTGTTGTTATTTTAGTGCATCTTTGTCGATTACGCAGATATGATAATGCATGGCTTCCTAGGGGTAGGGCCTAGTACACTTCCACCAAGTCCCTAAAAATTCCTTGGGTGTACTCGGTCTCCCTATGACTGTCACTACATTAGTTCTATCATATCTACATTATCTACATCTATATTACTAAATATACCTATTCTATCTGTGAGTCTAGTCCAAACAAAGGAACCATGTGATCATTGTTTTCTAATACATGCTGCATACCTTTCTTTTTCAAAATCAAACTAGGGTATTCTCTCCACATTAACACAATAAGATCTCCAAAATCTTCTTTGTATTTTGTTAGTTTCATTATAGATTTGTTTTGCATTTTTGCATTTGAGGCTTCTCTTTATCTCCCCATAGTGATTCATTTCATTATCCTTCCATTCCTATGCATTTTGTTTATTTTGAGAAAATTTCCCCAAAACCTTTTTGTTCATGTTATTTTCTTGAGGGGGCACATCCTCCCATCATCATTTCTTTAGCAGGACTCTTAGGCCTTCGCTTCTCTCTGGGGCATCTTATTTTCTTTTATTTGATGTAGTGTCATTTCAGACACCGCATTAAAGAGGGGCAAAATGTAGACATCTAAAATCATCCTCTAAAATTATTAACTCAAATCTTATCTAATTAATATCTCCTATTTAATTAACACCGTTAGCCATTGAATTGATTTTAGTTAATTGATTATATTAATCCCCTTCATCTACCTATTTAATTCAATTTATTTAATGGGTTCATTATCCTTTTCTTTCCTAAAGTATTTAAATTTTATTTAAATATACCCATTGAACATTTCCTTCAAAAACCTTAACCCATGATTTAATAAATCCTAAGCCCATCCTAATATCCTATTTGATTAAATCCCTAATCCTTGATTGAATTTAATTAAATCCTAAATCCTAACCTAGATACCTACCCTACCCTACCCTACTCCTACCTATCCTACTTGCTAAAACCTACTTTTCTAGTTAATCACCTAGTAATTCTACTTAAAAGGTGATTCCTAACCTTTTTAGTGATAATGGAATGCTCACACATGTGTGAGTAACCCATCCCAAGAGACCCACCCAACTCTCTTATATGCAACAAACTTCTTGTCCCACACACATTTCCCTAAGGTTGCTCACACATGTGTGAGAAAATTTGAGCCACTCAAGCATTAAATGATCCAAATTAACTTCTCCTATAAGCCTATGTGTCCCTTATGTAGCTCCTATGTGGATGCCACATAGGGTCCACCTCATCTGAGTCGTTCCCTTCCCTCAAAAAATCTATAAATAGAGCCTCCTCCTTTGCATTGTCATTCCATATTTATTTTGTGTAGTGTTATTATTCTAGTTTACTTTCAAAGTGCATTGTTATCATCTTAGAACATATAGATAATTGTTAGTCTTCATATTTATATTTCTCATCTTGTAGCATGTTATAACATTTTTATTCTTATTATATTAGTATGATAGTTGCATTTGCATAGTGATTTCATATTCTCATCATCATTTGATCACTCTTGCGAACTAGTTCTTCATACTAGTTTTGTGAGCTCTTTGATCTTTATCTAGCTTGTATTTAGCTTCATATCCATTCTTGAAGACTTTCATTCCTTTGAAAATTAATATTATTGTGTTTGGAGAGCCATACCCACAAATTTACATAAAAGAAAAAAATTAAATGGAATGAGGGTGCTTCCATTTTAGTTCAATTCGAGGTTATGTGTTGAATCTTTGTTGTATGTATGTATTTTTAACTAACATTTTCTTGTTTATGTCTACCTACACAAATTGAATATTTACACATATACATCCAAATATACATTATTAATAACTTGAGATCAACACTCTAGGGCTAGGAAAAAGGACTAGATTTAGAACCAAGAAAAAAGTAGCCAAGAATGACAAATATTTTGAGGAGCTAAAGTCGGCAGCTGTAAACATGAACCTCATGGTGATCAAAGTGGTTGAGCTACTAAAAAATTTATATTCCTCTATTTTGGTGTTATTTTTCTTTTTCTTTGTTCTATATGTTGCCTGTCAGAATGCTGGTGTTAGGTTTGCTGGCTTTTTGTATAGGGTGCCAGCTAGTCTTTTATAGTTCTATTTCTATGTCTTTTTGTTGTATCTTTGGGGGTTTTCCTGAACATCTGTAGTTCTATGTTGTAAAGGTTTCAAGTCCTTTAAAACCTGATTTTATCTTAATCAAAACATCTTGAGATCATGATCATAACTCTAAAACATTTTACTGATATCTTATAAACCCCTTTATAATCTTTCCTTAACATGTCGGGTAAGATCACAAAAACATAACTTAGATTCATTGAACTTGGTCAGCTTGATCAATCTAAACTACCAATTCATTAGAAACATAATCCTAGATCATCCTAAGGCATAATCAAGCTTAAACAAACAAGAAAATCCATTACACCCGTCAGATCTACCAACATCTTCTGATAAATATCCAAAAACACTATCATCCTCCACTAAAATACTTGTAACTGTGTTGCAAATCATCAGAATCACAAACCCTTTGAATTTTAGACACATTGTTATGTCCTTAACACATTCCTAGCTGCACCACAAAATTTCTCATCTATAGCACTTACAAGGAAGAAATCTCTACGACTCTATAACTCTATAACAATGGAAATCAACAAACTAACCAGTCTTCATCTGTGACATCATAGCTTGATCAAATAATCATGTCAGGAACCCAAATTTAACATGAATTATGTAGAAATCCTCTACAAAATCCCATGAGGTGTGTTACTCCTCATCTTTAGTAACTTTCTATCGCAATTCATCTGAACATTCTATGTTACTAGAAAAATGAATATCTAACAACCAAACTTCATAGAAAATATCAAAACCATATGATCTTCACACTAGAAATCCAAGAAACATAGTAGAAATCAAAAAATTCATAGTAGACATGTTGACATCAATGAAAACACATCTAACTAGCCAACAATATCCCACTTTGGAATTGATGGAAACATGTGATGGGAAAAACAATAAAACATAGTAATGCGATCAGAAACCAATACTACTACCAACAATATCCAAAATACATAAATATCTTTCAGAGTCTCTCTAACTCTTCTCTCCTTCATCACCTCTGCTATGTCTCTGATCCACTTGGGAGAATCCAGTCCTTGGTTTCATTCTGATTACATACTCTTCACTCCATCAGTTTCTTCTCTTGTATGCAAACTACTCTTCTTTCTTATGTGCAAGTATATATGAACTTTCTTCTCTTACTGAGGTGCTCTTTCTTCTCTTCTGATATCCTCCTCTATAAACTCTTCTAATCTACAAACTCATATCTTTGATAACTTTGATCTCTATTGTTTTTTATCCTTTATTCTAATTTACAAACTCTGATCTCTAATAACTCTGATCTCTATTTTTTTTATCCTTTCTTCTGATCTACAAAATCCAACCTTTGATAACTCTGATCTCTATTATTTTTCACATTTTTCTTCTCTCCCCATTTTAAATCAATCAAAAATGTGTATCATCTTCTCTTATACAAATTTCTTTCATATCAATGTCTAATTCCTTTTACTTATGTTCTTTTTCTACCTTATTAAGCTCATATTTCCTTCTTTCACACACATATAGGATCCACTAAACACATCCAACTAATGATCAAACACCAAGGAATTAAATCACTTATTTATGAAATTCCTTGTAACTCTCATCAAATACTAATCTTCACATCGATCAAGTTTCCTTTACCATGCTTAGTATTCCCCCTAAGTAGCAGCGTCCATACATCAATCCATTTTTAAGATTTCTCTTTAAAGCATACTGGACTAATGTGATCCTCTACATCTCATTTTTTATCAGGAGGGGTAATGACCCCTAACTTACCTCCAAGATTAGGCTCTTTGCTGAAAATGTCCTTTATTTTCTTATTCTTGATCCTTTATTTGTTTTCCTATCTCTTTCCATCTTTCTTCTTCTTATCCTGTTCTTTGTTCTATTTCTATATGTCCCTGTCATTTTATTGCATATGTCTATTCGTCTCTTCTGGTTCAAACTCATCTTCTTGTGTGTCTCTCTAGTGTTCAACAATATTTTTAGATATATTACATCTGAGACATATAAAATTTTTATATTTGTTATCATCATTCCTCTTAATAAAACATGGACATCTACTTATAATAGTATCATTATCCTTCTCACACCATTATCTCTTTTTGATACATTATCGATTCTCTTAGCTATAGGAAAATGATTCTTTCTTCTGAAATCTGAGCCTATATGTTCGTACTTTCCAAAATCAAAACAACTACCCCTGAAGTTCAAAGGTTTAAGTCATCTTGTCACAGTCTTCTTTTTCTTGTTCTTCATTCTTCCCTTGCATTTCTTCTGACTCTTGTTCTTCTTATTTTCCTTTTCCTTCTTCTTCTTACCATTATCCTTTAGCTTTAATTTTTCCTTCTGTTCTTTAGCTTTGTTCTTCTTCTTTCCCTTATTCTTCTTCTGTTTAGCTTTAGGATTGTCTTAACCAGACTTGGAGCATTCTCCTTTCATACATTAGATACCATTGTTTTTTCTTGCAATGAATGCCTCAAGTTTAACCTCTCTAATCATGAGCTTCTCCACATGGTTATTTGTGGTTGCAATCTCTTCCTTGATAAACCTTGACTGATTTACCTTAGGGGACTCATTATCTCTTGATATCTAGCATCCTTTCATCATAGGTGTTCCCATAGGTTTTGAGTCATCCAAACCAAACTTTCTTAGCAATTCCTTCACATACTTATCTTTAGTCATGAAAATTCCTTTGTCAGATTGAGTAACTTGCATGCCTAGAAATAATTTCATTTCTCCTATCATGGACATTTCAAACTCATTCTACATCTCTAATGAAAATTATTTACTTAACTTATAATCCCCAGCAAAGATAATGTCATCAACAAAGACTTCTACAATAAGAATTGTATCATTAATAATTTTAAAATAGGGATTTCTATTTGCAGTACCTTTGTTGAATCTGAGCTTGAGAAAATACTTCTCCAATCTGGAGTACCAGGCTCTAGGGGCTTTCTTCAGTCCATACAATGCTTTCTTTAGTAAATAAACTATATTAGGCTCTTTTCTCTGAGTAAAACCATAATGTTTCTCTATGTATACCTCTTCTTATAACTCACCATTTAAGAATGCTGACTTGACATCCATATGATACACTTTGAAGTTCTAATGGGGGTGCATAAGCTAGAAATAGTCTAACTTATTTCGATCTTGTTTTATTGTCCAAATGTCTCTTCACAATCAATCCCTTCCATCTGAGAGTAACCTTTACACACTAGCCTTGATTTTTTCCTCACAAATTCTCCTTCATTTAGCTCATTCCCGAATACCCATTTAGTACCAATGACATTCGTATCTTTAGGTCTTGGAACAAGAATCCATGTGTCATTTTACTCAATTTATGATAACTCTTCCCTCATTTCTTCAACCCAATAATCATCTATAAATCCTTATGTTACATCCTTGGGTTTAGTATGTGACATCAAACACGTCTAATCTTTCACAACTCTTCTTTTTGTCTAGACTCCTTTGTTCCTATCACCAATCATTTGACCTTCATTTTGGTTTAGTCTTACATATCTTGTAGTTTTCTTCCTTATCTCTAATTTTTGTAGTTCTTCTTTTTCTTATTTACCACTTGTATAGGCTTCATCTTCTACATTTATTGTGATACTTGGATTTAAATTCCACACTTGCTCAAGATTTTTCTAATCACTACTATCCCTTTGATGTTCATATTTACCAGGTCTTGTGAAATTTTCAAGATTTTCATCCACCTTGACATTTATGCTTTCTATTAACTTCTTCAGTCTTTTGTTATAACATTTATATGCTCTTATTTTAGTAGAATATACAAGGCATATACCTTCATCACTACTTTATGTTGGATTACTGAGAGAGGGGGTGAATCAGAAAACTATGACTCTTTAAACTTAAAAACTTAACTCTAATTCAACTCGGTAGGATAAATGATAGCAGCAACCAAATCACCAAATATCTTCAATAACTTGAAAGGTAACTTGCATAGACACTAAATAACATGCACATTAATCATTCAACACATTTAACATCATATTTAATGAGGAAACCCAATTTGGGAAAAACCTCTATGGGAATTGTCACCCACAAATGAAAATACTCTTCTAAAATATGCTTGGTTAAAAGTTTATCTTGTTAAAGATTACAATACACATTTTATAAATGTGACCCTATTAGGGGATTTACCTCAAACCCGTTAAGATCTTCACCCTATTAGGATTGGCCTAATTAGAGGGCTTTGAACACTCTTTTAGAATGTCACCTTTCTCAGTGATTTAACAATAAAATTGTTAAGTCCACTCGGTTAAGAGATTTTGTTGTTACAAATGCAAATAAGAAACAATATGTACAATGATCTATAAAACTATAAATACCTCTTACTTTATCAGATCCCTTATGTGGTCTCTAACTACTAGAATTTAAACTTCATCAATTTATGTTCTTAGACAGCTCAGATTATCACTTCTTTTCTCTTCACAACATCACTTGGTAGCACTTAAACACTTAAACTTGCCAACCTCAGTACTTCTTGTTCTTCAAATCAATCCTTTAAATAGAATTTTTTTTTGCCTCTTAATCAGCTTGATTAGGTTTTCCTTCAATCACACTCAGCCATTAGATTAACTTTTTGAACTAATTTAGTGAACTTGAAACTTAGTTAGCTACATTGACATCACCTCAGAACTTGCACTTTTCTTGGAAATAAAACCTTCACTTTTTCCACTTTTAATCTATACCATATATCTCTTCCTTGAATTTTCCCATGCATAGATCTTGTACATAGCTTCCTTTTCATTCTTGGAATCCTCTATATCTCTGTAGCTCATCATTAAATTTATTCTTATCCTTGTTTCTAACATCTCTTATTCTCAAAAAATAACTCTTAGTTCAGTGACTAACATGCACTATTTGGTGCTTCAATGTCTTGGTGTCCTGACTGACTTTCATAACCCTTTATCGACAGACTCTATCTACTTAGTAGCTTAACTCTTTAGTCTTATCGACTGTCCAATCTTCTTTACCAACTTGATAAAGTAGATAACCAATTATCTCAAGATGATCTTATCGTTATCTAATATTTTTCTATTCCCCAATTCAATCATCTCTGAAAGATATGGAAATTCAATATGGACCAAAAATCACTTGCTTGACATCAATAAAAAAAATAAAAATTGATCTAACTCTTTCTACAATCTTATAGACCTCTAATCTTGATCTTCATCATCATCTTCATTAGTTGAGTAACAATCTCCCTCTATCAATTGATAATGGCAACACTATTCATATACCTTTTACATATTTATTCTATCTTTACTCCCTTTGAGCTATTGATCTTTTCTCCCTCTGTGTTCATTCTCTCTTAACATCTTTATGCATATCCTCCCTCTTTCTGTTCTTTTGATTAGTCATTCTCCCTTAATCTTTGTATTCATTAATTATTCATTCCCCCTCTTTGACAACAATGCCAAAGGTTCATACTCCTAAAAAATTGTTCAGGAAGTGGATCATACCTTTCATGTAATGATAACTCTTTTCATACAAAATTACTTTACACAATTTTAGGAAACACCTAAAGTGTGAACACTTGCATCAACTCACACAATAGATATTCTATTGAGTCCTAGAATTGATGTAGCATGCATCTTTCTCTAATGAATTTTGGATAGGGGTAGGACCCCTAATTTACCTCAGAGATACTCAAAATAATCCTTTGGTAGTCACTTAGTGAATATAACTGCTAATTTCTCCTTTGATTTCACATACTATAACATCACCTTCTTGTCTTGAACTTTCTCTCTCAAGTAATGATACTTGATAGAGATGTGCTTGGTCTTAGAATGCATTACTAGGTTCTTTGATATGTTTATAGCACTTGTGTTATCACAAAATATAGAAATTGGTTCGGTAATCTCCTCTTGCATACCTTCAAGCAGTTGTTTGATCCATATAGTGTTTGCACAATTCATAGTTGTAACAACATATTCAGCCTTGGCAGTAGACTGTGATATACAACTTTTCATTTTACTTAGCCATGTAGCTAGTCTTTCTCCTAAAATGAAATCTCCTCCTCTTGTATTTTTTTATCATCAATGTTTTTGGCCCAATCAGCCTTGGTGTACACTATTAAATAAAAATTTCCTCCTTTCTTGTATAGTAGACCAAAGCCCTTGGTTTCTTTCAAATATCTAAATATCATTTTCATTGTAGACATATGTGAATCCTTTGGATTGGTGTAAAACCTAGTAACAATACCAAATATATGAGCTATATTAGGTCTACTATGAACATCATATTTTATCTTACCAATCATTTATTTGTAGAGTGTCTCATTTACTTCCTTTGACTCATCTTCCTTTAATAGCTTGCAATCAGTGATCATTGGTGTTCCAACCAGTTTTGTGTCATCCATCTCAAAATTCTTTAGGATCTCTTTGATGTACTTTGATTGTGCAATGTAGATCTCATCTTTCACTTGTTGAATATTTATTCCAAGAAATAATTTAATCTCTCCAATCATTGACATATCAAATTCCTTTCTCATTTCTTTACCAAAATATCTGCATAATGTGTCATTGCCTCCAAAAATAATATCATCAACAAATATCTCAGCAATCAAAATCTTATTAGTGCTATCATATTTCAGATAAACATTACTATTATCACTAGTTATTTGAAATCCAATCTTAACTAGATATGCATGTAATATTTCATACCGAGATCGGGGTGCTTGTTTCAAACCATATAGTGCCTTGTGCAGTTTGCATACATGTCCTTGTTAGTATTCTCATCAAATCCTTCAGGTTGTTCTATAAAAACTACTTCTTCAAGAATACCATTAAGAAATGCATACTTGACATCCATCTAATAGACTTTAAATCCTTTCTAAGTTGCATATTATAGTAGAATTTTAACTCCTTCTAATCTAGAAATAGGTGCAAAAGTTTCACCATATTCAATTCCTTCTTCTTGTGCATATCCCTTACAAACTAGTCTTTCTTTGTTTATGATTACATCTCCATGCTTATTAAATTTATTTTTAAAAATCCATTTAGTACCAATAAAATTTTTATCTTTAGGTCTCAGTACTAAATTCCATGTGTTATTCTTCACAATTTGATCTAACTCTTCTTTCATTGCTTTAACCCACTCTTCATTTTCCAATGCATCTTTTACTCTTCTTGGTTCTAATTCATAAATTAAGCATATATTGTCTCTTACATTGCTTCTTGACATAATTATAGCATCTTTTTGTCCAATTATCTTACTTGGTGAGTGGTTTCTCCTTACATACTTGGGTAGAATAGGATCAGTAGTCGGTGGAACTTCATTTCCATCATTTGATTGTAGTTATCTTTGTTCATCTTCCTCCTTAGTTTGTGCATTCAGTAAGGTATCAAGAAAATTTGGTTTAACATATAAAAACCTTTGATAATATTCAGGTTCCTTCTTGTTGTCCTCATCATTTCTCTCTGCAAATTCATCAATTCTCACATTTTCACTTTCCATAATTTTGTCAGTATATTTGTTTAGACATTTGTAAGCTTGTCTTTGTAGAATATCCTAAGAATATTCCCTCATCTCCTTTAGAATAAAACTTTCCATCTCTATCATATTTAAGAATATAGCATCTACTTCAAAATACTTTGAAATAACTCACATTAGGTTTGTGATCATACCAAACCTCATATGGTGTCTTGTGTGTACCTTTCTTCAATTATACTTGATTAAGTGTATAAGAAACAATGTTGACTTGCTCTCTCCAATAAGTTTGATAAATACCCTTCTCAATCATTAGTGTTCTTGCACAATCCACAATGGATCTATTTCTCCTTTCAGATATACTGTTCTATTGTGGTGTCCTTAGTGCAGACATTTGTCTTGTTATTCCATGTTCATTTCAGAAGAGTGTAAACTCATCAGAAGTAAACTCTCCTTCTCTATTAGATCTCAGACACATCAATTTTCTTCTAGTTTCCTTTTCAACTCTTTCCTTGTACCTCTTAAACATCTATAAATATTAATATTTATCTTTTAAAAACATGACATACATCATTCTAGAATAATCATCAACAAAAAAAATGAAATATATATCACCATAGTAGCTTTGTATTCTCATCGGTCCACATAGGTCAGTGTGTACTAAGTCCTAAATTCATTTTTAAACATAAGACTTACTTGTAAAACTTGACTTAGTAATTTTTCCAAATTGACATTCCTTGCACATGACATTCTCAAGTTTCTCTAATCTCAATAGACCTCTTACACTATTCTTTTTGCTCACTTTAACTAGATTGTCAAAATTTACATGACACAACCTCTTCTTCCATAAACATGCATCTTCAAATTTAGCATAAAAAAAAATCTTAATAGATGTATCAAGGTAAAATAGTTTACCTTTAGATTGTTCTCCAGTGGCAATCAGACTTCCTTTCTAATCAATTACTTTTACCTTCCCATTCTAAAATTCTAGTTAGTGACCTGAATTGTTTAGTTGTGCCACACTCAACAAATAGTAATTTAATCCTTCAACCTAATATACATCATCACATCTTTTATCATTTACCATAATTATAGAACCTTTACCTTTCACAAGATATGGAGCATCATTACCGAATATAACGTATCCTCCATAATGTTCTTCCATATTAATGAATTTAAGTGTATCACCAGTCATGTGGTGAACACCCACTATCTATAATCCAAGAATAATTCTTTCTTACATGTGATATTAGGGATTTTTATTCTTTATTTTTGATGCAGAGGCAAGTGGAATGATAAAAAATAAGGTCTTCAAGACTACCCAGTAGCAAGGATCTAACCAAAGACTTTAGGAACCCCTAAATGCACCAATTGACTCCAAATGACAAAAATGAAATGGAAGACCTATCCACTGCCTCCAAAACCTTAACTTGTCCCAAATTATTCCAGTAGGTTACAACCCTCTACTGTGGTTCAAACACCCCAATCCACTATAACACCCAACTAGGACTAGAAGACTAGTAGCCCTATTTTCCCTATTTTTCGGACTTTTCGTGAAAACTTCCCAAACAACTGAAACAAATATTTATATTTTCATATACCCTTTACGGTTTTACAAAACATATCTCAGAATTAGGTAGGGTTAATTTGGAACACAACCCCCAAAAATTGTTGCTCCACTTTCCTTCCTAGACCTAATAGGTCACTTTTACAAAGGAACCCTATTACAAACTTAACACTCAACCTTGCCACTTTTTACAAAGTGTTAATATGGTCCCAATTAGAGAAATTTGAAGTCAATTTGACCCTATAGTATTTCTATACCCAAAAGCCCCAAATTGCTCCCTCTAGGCCTTCAAAACTAGGGCCTTCTTAAAAACAACTCAAAAATCATTTCTAGAAATCCTCCTTCTGGATTCACCTTTCATTTGACATATACTTCTACCGTTTCAAATAAAAGTATACCCTTGTTAAGGTGGATCCTTTGCTGCTACACTTGTGGCATCAATTTTGTGCCCTTTTCCAACTCTTCCTCATGGTGTACACCCACTAAAACAACTTCCCCTACATCCAAATGGTTAGTAACATCATACATATGTTAGGGTCCATTCAATAAGAAACATAAATTACATTCATTGAATGGCCCATTATATCATAAAAAAGACCAAAATGAAGTTATTTCAATGTACCAAAATGAGCACCTACAACAACTTTCCAAATCTAAAGCAAAATAGATTATATAATCATTCAATAGAGATGAAAAATGATTTTATGATGTTATTATATCACCCACAATTCTGTTCCAAACCCAAAACAATGAACGAAACATAAAAAAAAACCAAGATTTTGCAAGGAAAAACTTGAAATTTTATTGAATTTCTGAATCTATCCTACAGTCCGTACCTTCTATACTTTTCCATCATTTCAAGGCATATATAGCCTCAATATAACTTTCACAACCAATCAAAATCAATTGGATGACTAAAAAATACTAATTTCAACTATTTTGGCTTTTTCCCACCAAATTGGTAGTTAACCATTGGTATTTGAATATTTGAATTCTATGCTATGCTTAATTGTTTTATTTTCCTTTTAACTCACCAAACTTGTGTCTTATTTCATACTAGGCTCTATTTATCCTATCTAGGACCCTATTACCCATTTAGATCCTAATTAGGCACTATTGGCCCCCCCTACAAATAATTTGGTGCTATGGTCCTATTAGGACCATTAGGACATTTATCATTTATACGCAATGGGTTACAACCAAAAGCCATTATAGGATTTAAAACATTATAATTGAGTCCCTTGGACCCCTGACAGATCCCACCATGCCTCCTTGGTGTCATTATTGTCTTCATGTCTTTGGGTGCTCCTGCATCATACTCCCCAGGTGAAAAAGAACTTTTGCCCCAAAATTTTAAAGGTCTTGTCTTCACACCCCCAATCTTCCTTGATGGAAATCTGAAACTTGATCTCCCTTGAGACAAATTTCCATTTCCTCCTTTTGATCCTGCAATCACATGATTAGAAATATGAAAATAAAATGCATCAACCATCCTAAATGTTTGTTGTTTGGGATAGTCATAAGAATTTTGATTATACTGTCCTTTCATCTGCATCCCAAGGTCCAAATGACCCATGTTTCTTCCCTTCATGAACATATATTCACCATTCTTCAATGGTGCCACTAGAGGACACAAAATGGCCCCCACTTGTACCCCTAAAATCTGCAACTTTTCTTCTTTAATTTTCTTGCTTAAGCATTCCTTCTTTTGCACTAATAAGGATCTCTCCATCCTCTGAACTTCCTT
>MU223184.1:263950-305569 GCA_018584345.1 Thuja plicata | reverse complement strand
CGATGCACGTTAGTCGCGCACTCGCTGCACTTCTGGATGAACTGGAAATTCATTGGCGACCCTGCGACACAATCAGTCGCGCACTTGCAACTCTTTCTGACGAGCTGGCCCTATCTCGGTGACTGAGCGATACGATCAGTCGCGCACTCGCTATGTTTCTACTCAAGATGCTTCTCGCTTTGTGACCGAGCGATGAGCTCATGTCGCGCTATCGCATTATCTGGAGACAAGCTGCCTTTTCTTCCACGACCGAACGATGATCCCCCATTGCACACTCGCCACGCGTTTCCCCGAGCTGACCTTTTCCTTGCGACTTGGCGATGCATCAGGTGTCGCTCACTCACACACCAGGACTGAACTGTTTGCCTTTGTGACTGAGCGATTGATCACCCATCGCGTTGTCGCACTATGTTTTCTCTGACTGCGAATTGACTCGCGATTGGGCGATGAGCTGCTTGTCGCACTATCGCGCGCTGTCTTTTCTTGCTAGCCGTCTGTGACTGAGTGACTAGTTCCTCGTCGCACACTCGCTCACTATAAGACTTAACTTTTAACTAGCTCGCGAGTGTGCGATGCATTCCTTTTGCTGCTCTCTGCTGCTCCACGACTGTGCGACAATGCAAAACATGACTTGCTCATTATGTGACCTGGATCAAAACTTGTTCAAAATTGCTGGGGCTAGGGTTTTGAGCTAACCCTAGGGTGCTCTGCACCAATGATATAGAAGTAGTGTATGTTGCAAGGAAAGATGATTATGGTGATGATGAGAAAACTGCACTAATTTCTTATATGAGTAAAGGTGATCATTGGATTATTGATAGTGGTTGTTCACATCACATGACTAGTGATAAGGACAAATTTGAAACATTAGATCAATGCAAAGGTGGATATGTTAAGTTTGGTAATGATACACCTTGTAGAGTCAAAGGTAAAGGATCAATTCAATTGACTAATAAGATTAGATGTGATGATGTATACTGGGTTGATGATCTTAAGTATAACTTATTGAGTGTTTCACAGCTGAACACTTCTAGTTACAGAGTTGAGTTCCATCATAGGAAAGAAAAGATCTATGATGCCAATGAAGAATTAGTTGGAGGTGGTGAGAAAACAAAAGGTAACTTGTTCTATCTAGATTTAGCTGAAGAGACATGCTTGTTTGCATAATATAATGATGTTTGGCTATGACATAAGAGTCTATGTCATGTTAAATTTGATAACTTGGTAAGCTTAAGTAAATTCAAAAAGGTTAGAGGGCTGCCTAAGTTAAAGAAACCTGAGAATGCAATGTGTAAGTAATGTCACTTGGGTAAGATGACTAAATCTAGTTTTAAAAGTAAAACTCATACTTTTGAGAATATTTTGGATTTAGTTCATACTGACCTTTGTGGACCTATTGGTGATAAAATTTACTGTGGAGACAAATATTTTATTCTATCTATAGATGACTACTCTAGGATGATGACTGTTATGTTTCTTAAAGGAAAATTTGATGCATTTTAGTTATTTAAGTGGTACTTGGAAAAATTTGAAAAGGAAACAGGTAAGAGTCTGAAATGTCTAAGATCTGATAGAGGGGGAGAGTTTATTTATAATGAGTTTAACAGGTTCTGCAATGACAAATGGATAAAAGATAGATGTCAGTACCTAGGATGCCACCACATAATGGTATAGCTGAAAGAAGAAATTGATCTATCATGGACTGTGCTAGAACATTAATGATGGAGAAAAATGTTGCATAGAAATATTGGAGAGAAGCTGTAAGTATAGCTGTTTATAACTTGAACAGAGTACAAGTTAAGAAATGTACAAATTCTACACCTTATGAGCTATGGTATGCATATGCACCTACTATAAGTTACTTTAAAGTCTTTGGGAGCAAATGTTTTATACTGAAGGATAACAGAAATGGTAAACTAGATGCTAAAGGAGAAGAAGGCATATTTCTTGGATATTCTACTAAGAGTAAGGCATACAAATGTTTGAATTCTAACACTAACAAAATTGTGGAAAGTGCAAATGTTAGAATTGATGAATATGCAGAAAGAAATGAAGCTGAAAGAATGATTGAGCCTAAAAGTTATAGATCATTCACATATCCTGAAGAGGAGGATTTTAATGAAACTAAAAATGAAGTTGCCGAGAAACAGGAAGTGACTGTCGAGCTATCTGATGAATATGTCGAGTCACAGTTTCACCCTGAATTGAACTTGAATGATCAAAATGAAGCTAAGAAAGAGCCTACTTTGGAAAGATATGTAAGAAGGCACCATAAGCCTGATCAAATCATAGGAGCAAAGGATTCTATAGTTATGACAAGAGGAAAATTAAGAGAAGACACATGTTTGTTATGTGATTTTGAGCCTAAGATAGTAAAAGATGCTTTGGATAATGAAGACTGGATTCAAGTCATGAATGAAGAGATAGACCAAATTGAAAAGAACAAGACATGGACACTAGTACCTAGACCTGAAAACAAAAATGTAATTGGTACAAAGTGGGTATTCAGAAACAAGCTAAATGAACATGGAGAGGTAACAAGGAATAAAGGAAGACTGGTATGCAAAGGTTATGCACAAGAGGAAGGAATTGACTATGGAGAGACATTCACCCCAGTTGCAAGATTGGAGGGTGTGAGAACTCTACTTGCTTATGCCACCTACAAAGGATTTAAATTCTATCAAATGGATGTGAAGTCTGCATTTCTAAATGGGATACTAGAAGAAGAAGTATATATTGAACAAGTTGATGGATTTGTTGACCCTAGTAAGAGGAACATGGTTTGCAGACTGCAAAAGGAATTAAATGGACTAAAGAAAGCACTAAGAGCATGGTATGAAAGATTGCACAATTATTTGATGAAGATTCAATTTGAAAGAACTAATGACAACAACAATCTGTATTTGAAGATAGAGCAAGGTAAAGGAATTTTATTGGCTGAAATTTTAGTGGATGACATCATATTCAGTAGACAAGATATGATATGTAAAGAGTTTTCAAAGGAGATGCAAACTGAATTTGAAATTTCTATCTTTGGTGAGATAAAATTCTTTGTTGGACTACAAATACATCAAATGAAGAATGGTATCTATATTACACAATCAAAATATATCAAAGAGATACTAAAAAATTTTGGTATGGAAGATTCAAAACCAATGAGTACACCCATGGCTACTGGACAAAAGTTGACAAATAAAGATGATACAAAAGAGGTAAATCAAACACTGTACAGATCAATGATTGGTAAGTTGCAATATGTTGTACACAGTAGACCTGATATTCCATTAGCAGTTGGAATTATTGCTAGATTTTTTGCTAATCCAAAAGAGACACATATAATGGCAGTGAAAATAATTCTCAGATATTTGAAAGCTACAGAAAACTATGGCCTATATTACAAAAGGAATGACAAGTTTGAACTCAGAGTCTATACTGATTCTAACTTGGCTGGTAATGTTGATGATAGAAAAAGAACCACAAGAGGAGCATTTCTTTTGGAAAAAATATTAGTTTCCTGGTCAAGCAAGAAACATAATTGCACCTCACAATCTATAGCTGAAGCTGAGTATGTGGCAGCAATAGTTAACTATTCAAACATTGTGTGGTTGAAGATACTACTGAAAGTTATGAAAGAGGAGATCACAAAACCAGTTGTCATATATTGTGATAACACAAGTGCCATCAATATTTCTTAAAAACATGTAATGCACTCTAAGACAAAACATATAGCTATCAAGTATCATTACTTGAGGGAGCTAGTTCAGAAGAAGGAAGTGAGACTGGAATATGTGAACACTAAGGAACAGTTGGAAGACATATTTACAAAAGCCTTACCCAAGGATGCTCATGAGTATCTAAGAGGTAAATTGGGGGTAATTCCCCTAGTAGAGGCTAAATAGTTTGGAATGGTACTGTTGCATCAAATGTTTTAATCAGAACACTTGACACATTGATGCACAGTAGGTCACATTTTTAGGATGCTACCTAAAAACTATGAAGTGGAAAACCAGAATAGAAAAGTAAATCAATCATACACAAAGATGACAGGAAAAACATGATACAAAGATTAGAATAGAATAATTTGCATGATGAAGATGTCAACATCTTTGGCATTGTTGTCAAAGAGGGAGATTATTGCTAAAACAACAAAGAAAACAACAGATAAAAGGGAGATATTACTGAAAGAGGGAGCTGAACAATAAAATAAAATATCAGGGTGATTATAGACACAAAGGGAGTCAGAATGAAGCTAAAGACATTAATGAAGATTTGTTCATATTAGGAACATAGGCACTTTTTGGATTGTATAGTAACTTTGGTTGGAAATTATTGTTTTATAGTTTAGTGTTTCCATCAATGCCAAAGAGGGGGATTGTTGGAAAGATTTCTACAATGTAGACAATTGTTATTTTGTCATTGATGTCAAACCTTAATTGATGAGACTTTCACTGTATGTTTGAGTACCTTATCCATTTACTGATGAAGATTTGAAAAAAATGGGATAACAAGAAGACCAAAGAAATGGTTGAGTTATGAGTATACACTAGGGTACTTGATCATTTGGCACTTTGGCAAAGTGATATGTTGTTTATCTAGCACTGATAGTTCACTAGAAGGTCAATGCTGAGAAAAGCAAAGTCGATGCTGAGCAAAGTAAAGATGATGTCGAGCGCCACTGAAATGTTGAGGGAGATAGTGAAAAACCAAGCAACATTATTTTGATTATTGATGAGATTTGAGATCTATGGCCAACATAATTAATTTTATTGGGATATGCATTATTAATTAAGATTGGTCCATATTCATTTAATGCATGGAAAACTATTATTAGCACATGGATTCAATGGTTAATTAATGACTGTATTGGAGGAGTAAATTAAATGAAAAGATGGAAAGATCTGTTGGATCTGACCTAACCTAAGATCTACGATCTTGGTTAAGCGGCAAAATATTTATCTGACCTAGATGAAGAGGTATAATATAACCTACTGTGGTTATTTTTATGGTATCCAAGTGTAAGGAGAAGTTGAATGCAAAGTTTTTCATGGTTAATTGACTGATTAGCAAGACCTAGTAGAGAAGGCTGAGCAGAGAAGTAGAGAGAGATTGCTTGATGGATTTCCAAGTAGATCTGAAGTTTGAGATGAGAATGGAGGCCACTTAGTGAATTAGCATTAGAGCTAAAACTAGATCTGGATTTGCAAAGTAAGTTGTATGAATCAGATCACACCTGTTGTACTTTCTAACCATTATATCAGTTCAAATCCTTTAACCAGGTTGACCTAACAGTCATTGTATAAATCCTTTGAACAAGGTGACATTCAAATTCAAATTTTCTAATTCCTCTAACAAGGCCACTCCTGACGGTGTGATTAAATCCTTTAACCAAGTCACATTTGACAGTGTGTTTTGTAACCTTTAACAGGGTTGGCTCCTCACAGGGCATTACTTCAGAAGAGTAAAAGTTTGGCAGCATGTTACTGGTGGTTTTTACCATATTGGGTTTCCACGTTAAATCATGGTGTCAAAATGTGTGAATGTTATTTTTGTGTTTTACTGTTAAGTTTCTGCAAGCTTATTTCATGAGTACAGTAAACTACACACTTTTATTGTTTATTGTTGCTGAGAAGATATGAGTTGTTGAAGTTGATTTAAAGTTTTATATGGGTACATCTAGACCTAAGGATAACTACTTCACCCCCCCCTCTCATTTATTCTAAATTCATATTAACACTAATGTGAGGATTGATGAAAAGTTCTAGATTCAAGAAAGAATATATGACTCTAACCAGATTATAGAGAACAAGGAGGTTACTTCAGATGAAGAAGAACCTTTTGAGATTGATCATGATATTATGGTATGTCAAGATGACTCAAATGAACCTACTTAAATTCCTAAGACTCCGAGGTATGTTAATAAAAATTATCCTAAAAATCAAATTATTTGCAATGCAAATAAAGGCATGATGACAAGATCGAGATTAAGAGATGAAATTTGTTTTATTTCTCAAGTCTAACCTAAAACTACCAATTAGGCATGTAGAGATGAATCTTAGACTAAGGCTATGTAGGAAGAATTAGAATAGATAAAGAAAAATAACACTTGGGAACTAGATCCTAGACCTAAAGATAAAAATGTTATAGGAACTAAGTGGGTTTTTAGAAACAAAATGAATAAAGAAGGAATGGTTGTAAGAAATAAGGAAATACTAGTTTGTAAAGGCTACTCACAACAAGAAGACATAGACTTTGAAGAAGCATTTTCTCCTATTGCTAGGCTTGAGGATATATGATTTTTTCTTTCTTATGTTGCACACAAAGACTTCAAAGTATATCAGATGGATGTGAAATTTGTATTTCTAAATGGAAATCTAGAGGAGGAAGTATATATTCAACAACCTGATGGATTTCCCTTGACAAAATATGAGGACAAGGTTTGCAAGTTTAAGAAGGATTTGTATGGACTAAAACAAGCACCTAGAGCATGGTATGCAAGATTTGACAAGTATCTACTTCGTATTGGTTTCAGAAAAGGTAATGCAGACAATAATTTGTACTTAAGAACTAGTGAAGATGGGATTTTAATAGTTGAATTTTTTTGTTGATGATATCATTTTTGGAGAAAATGGTGTTATAAGAAAAAAAGTCTCTAACGAAATGGAAAATGAATTTGAGATATCAATGATGGGGAGATGAAATTTTTCCTTGGACTGCAAATTAATCAAAACAAGAATGGTATTTTTATTTCTCAGATGAAGTATCTTAAAGAAATGTTGAAAAGGTTTGGATGGAAGATTGTAAACCTATTGGAACACCTATTGTTACTAGTCACAAACTTACAACTATTGATGAATATCAGAGTGTTTTTTAGACAAAGTATAGATCTATGATTGAAGGCTTACAATATCTGGCTCACACTAGACTAGATATTGTTAATGCAGTTGGAATTGTAGAAATATATCAAGAAAATCCTAAAGAGACACACCTTAATATTGTAAAAAGAATATTTAGATATCTAAAAGGGACAGTAGATTATGGCTTATGGTATAAAAAAAATCTTATGATTTTTATATGGATGCTTATATTGATGCTAATTGGGAAGGAATGTTGATGAAAAAAAAAGTACAAGTGTTGGTGCATTATTTCTTGGGAAAATATTGGTCTCTTGGTTAAGTAAAAAGTGGGATTGTATAGCTCAGTCTACTGCTGAATCAGAGGATGTTGTTGCTGCTATAAATTGCACATAGATTGTTTGTATGAAGAAAATGTTAAAGGATATTGGAATAAATTTTGGTGATCTAGTGGTTATCCATTGTGAAAACACTAGTACAATGAATATATCAAAAGTTAAGTTATTCATTCGAAGACTAAACATATTTCCATTAAGTATCATTTCTTGAGAGACAATGTTGCTGGGAAGGAGATTAGATTGGAGTATATCATCACAAAGGAACAAATAGTAGATATATTTACAAAACCTTTTCCAAAGGATACCTTTGAGTTTCTCAATGGTATTCTTGGGGTGAGAGCCTCTCCTTGTGAGAACTAATTGATGTAAGACTGCATCAGTCCAGTGGCTTTTAGATCTATATCATTTTCTAGACTTGATGTATGGATCTACTTCTCAGGAGGAGTGGTTGCAGGAACAATAGAGAACACATTTGGGTGATTTTGCACCTAGTTGTTTTAGGCATGAAGATTTGAAAAAGCTACACCTTACAAAGGAAATATGGTCAAAAGTAGAGTTATGACACCCTTTTCCTTTTTTGTCAAAGAGGGAGAGATTCTATGTGAAAATCCCTATTGTTTTAGGGAGATCTATGACGTTGAGGATATTCAGAAGATTGTGTTGAGAGAGAATGCTTTTGGGTTGATGGATTTTCCCATATGTTTCCATCAATTCCAAAGGGGAGATTTTTGGAATTAGATTCTGATGTTTTTGTTGGCATTCATGTTTTTTCATTGATGTTAACATATGTTTCTATTAAGGAAGAATATACTAGTTATAACTGTTACTTTGATGACTGGCAGAAGTGTACAGGTATTGTACGGTTGTTTCAGAATGTGTGAAGATGGGGATGTGTACAAGGATGTGTTTTTATCTTATGTCTAATGTCTTGTGGCTTAATATATCAGAATAAGTGATTTATAGAAGTTTTAGTGAAGACTGGGTATTGGACTGTGACAATGGCCTATGACAAAGTTAGTCTCTAAGTTTTAAGGATAACTTGTGTGCAATATAAATTCATGATATATGAGGTTTAGTAAAGGAAAAATAAATGTTGAGTATTGTATGTTATGATTCTTTCGATCGCATGTCAGTTGTGGCGTATGTTATGGAGAAGACCTATTTGGGGCCAATTTCAGAGATGGAGCATGTATTATGGAATGCAAGTGTGGATTATAGATCTTAGATTATATTTGATGAATTTTAATTGATTTTTACTTGTTATAGGTACCATGTGTGTCTTAGCAAGGGTTTATGTAATTATTTTTGCATTGGGGAAGTCTTAATTGGCCAACCTAATTACTTATTGTAAATCTATATAAAAGTTGTTTTATTTTATTAAAAATGTGGGAACAACAAAGTGTGGAAGCTCTGATCTTGTTTGTATGAAGACTACTAGATGTAGAGAAGAGGATGTGATTAAGAGACTTCATTATAACTAATTAAGAAAAGACAATTTCTATCATACATTTCATTGGATTTTATATTTCATATACACTTGTATTTCAGACAGTAAGCCATGAAGTTGGATTTAACCTTCTTTAGGCAGTGTGCCTCGATAGTGAGCCTACTATTACTCTTGACTCCTAACAGGGTATGTCCTTAAATAGGGACTATGTACTGTAATGCATTAATAAGCTGCTATCAGGGCTAAATCTTTAAGTAGGGATACTCTTAGTACACTATTTGTGGGTGCTAATTCCCACCAGAGTTTTACCTTTAACAAGGTTTCCTCAACAACAAAGGATTGTGTTATGGTGTTGCATTTACTATCTTATCATTTGGATTAAATTTTTGGTTTATAATGTTAAATTTTAAATAATATGTCTCACAACTGATTACCCCCCCAGTTGTATTGGAGGAATTTTACTCCTAACATCATCGTCATTTATGTCATCATTGGTTAGTCCCTCATTAGCAATATGAAATGACTTATTACCTTTATTTTGTAGTCTATGAATCTCCTTGATCTATTTTCTCTTTTATTCTCATCTTTAATGTCATTCTTCTCATCACTGTCATTTTCAAGGCATCTAGAAGCAATATGTCCAATCTTGTTACATTTGAAACATTTCAAGGCTATCTTACCTCAGTACTTGCCTTCACCTCTCTATTGTATTCTATCTAGTAGAGCTTAAAGTTCTCTTTCATTTGCTTCATCTTTAGCATATAGTTCTTCTAACTCACTCTTGCAACTATGGAATCTTTCAGTAGCACTACTTCCATAACCATCACTAGGTCTAGACTCCCTAGAACTTCTAATCTTCAATGATGATTTAAATGCAAAATCAATCCTAGAAGTAGCAGGTAAACTATTATCAAAATAATTAATCTCAAAAGGAATCAACTTACAAATAGTAGCATCTAGTGAAATAGTCATATGAGGAATAGATCTTATTTCTTGTATTTCAGACACTCAGATGGATTACATAGGTATCAATTTCCTCAACAATTTTCTTGTCACATCTTCTTCATTTATTTGTCCTCCATCACCTCCGATAGTATTCATAGGTTCCTTTAGTCTAGTCTTGTATAATGTAACATTTTCACCTTCTCTCATTCTCATAGAATCAAATTTCCCTCTTAAGATTTCTTCTTTTTCCATCATAACATATCGATCTCCACCATGTATCAATTCAATTCTATCCCACATCTTCTTTGTTGTATCACATCCTATAAGGTCATTGAACTATAGATTAGTGAGGGTAGATGATATCTCAATCATCGCTTGTGTGTGGTCTTATTTTTCTCTTATCTACTCAACTATCAAAGGACCAGATGGAGGTGGTGTATACTCATTGTCAACATAATATACTGCATAATCTCCAATTCTAGATAGGTACAACCTCATTTGGTTTTTCCATGTAGAGAAGTTATCCTTATTCATCTTAGGTGCCTCCCTCTTATACATCTTCGGATCTTTAAATCAAGCCTTTTAAACTTATCTCTTGGTGTACTCGACTCTGATACCAATTGTTGGATTACTGAGAGGGGGGGTGAATCAGAAAACTATGATTCTTTAAACTTAAAAAATTAACTCTGATTCAACTTGGTAGGATAAATAATAGAAGCAACTGAATCAACAAATATCTTCAATAACTCAAACAATAACTTGCATAAAAAGTAAATAACATGCACATTAATCATTCAACACATTTGACATCAAATTTAATGAGGATACCCAATTTGGGAAAAACCTCTATGGGAATTCTCACCCACAAATGAAAAAAATTATTCTAAACTATGCTCGTTTAAACGCTTATCTTGTTAAAGATTACAATACACATTTGTTAAATTTGACTCACTTAGGGGATTTACCTTAGACCTGTTAAGATTTTCACCCTGTTAGGAGTGTCTTGATTAGAGGAATTTGACCACTCTTTTAGAGTGTGACGTTTCTCAAGGATTTTACAATAAGACTATTAAGTCCACTCAGTTAAGATATTTTTCTATTACAAATGAAAATAAGAAATAGTATGTAAAATGATCTGTAAAACTACAACTACCTCTTTCTTGATCAGACCCCTTATGCACTCTCTTACTACTGGCATCAACCCTTCTTCAATCTCTATTCTTAGATTCATATTATCACTTCTTTTCTCTTCACTGCATCACTCGGTAGCACTTCAACACTTCAACTTATCATCCCCGGTGTTGCTTGTTCTTTGAATTCATCCTTTAAATAGACTCTATTTTTTCTTCTTAATCTACTTGATTAGGTTTTCCTTCAATCATGCTCAGTTGTTAGATTAATGTTTTAACCTAATTCAGTGAACTTGAAGCTTGGTTAGCCACTTTGTCATCACCTCAGAACTTGCACTTTTCTTGGAAATAAAACCTTCACTTTTTCCTCTTAATCTATATCATAGATCTCTTCCTTGAATTTTCCCATGTGTAGATATATTACCCAACTTCCTTTTCATTCTTGGAATCCTCCAAATCATTGTATCTTTCCATTAAATACATTCTTATCCTTGTTTCTAACATCCATTAGGCTAGGAAACTAACTCTCAGTTTGGTGACTAACATGCACTGCTCTGTACTTCAATGTCTTGGTGTCCTAACCATTTTTCATAACCCTTTACTAATAGACTCTTTTTTCTCAGTAGCTTAACTCTTTATTCTTACTAACCTGTCCAATCTTCTTTACTGACTTGATAAAGTAGAAACTAATTATCTCAAGATGATCTTATCATTGTCTGATCTTTATCTATTGCCTAATTAAATAAACTCTGAAAGATATGGAAATTAAATATGAACAAGAAACCAATTTCTTGACATCAATGACAAAATAACAACTAATCTAATTATTTCTACAATATTGTACACTTCTAATCTTGATCTTCATCATCATCTCCATCCATTGAGTAACACTTGCATCAAACTTTCCAAAATCTTTATCTCTCTTTATGTGACATTTACTACCAAAAATTCTCAAGTACTAAACAGTGGATACATTACCAAACCAAAGTTCATAAGGTGTCTTACTAGTTTAATCTCTGATATGCACTCAGTTAAGAGTGTATACTATAGTACTCATAGCTTCCCTAAAAAACTTTTGTGGAACATTCCTCTCCAACATCATGGTCATAGAAGTCTCTATAATTGATAATTTTTTCCACTTTGCTACACCATTATGTTGTGGGTTCATAGGAGAAAACAAATATCTCTTGATTCCATGCATCTCACAGAAAGAACTGAACTTATTTGATGTAAAATCTCCACCTCTATCTAAGCTCCCCATCTTCATTTTTAGGCGAGTCTCATTTTCCACCATTGACTTGAAGGCATTAAACTTACCAAAATATTATGAATTCTCCTTCATGAAGGTCACCCATAGCATTTTTGAATATGTTGGTTCTTTTTTATACTGGAACTACTGGAAAACAACCATTTCATTTTGCAATAGATCTTTAAGAGAGGCCAACTCCAACTATTTAACAATGGAATGGAAAGGACCAACTAACAAGGATGCATAACCATCCTTCTACACTTTAGGTTCAAAAAAACCAAGGGGGGCACCCTTTAATGCCTTCAAATATTTCGTGTGGCATTAATCAAGAAGAGATCTCAAATAGGCTCAACACAATCGGGAGATACTAGGTAACTGACTAATTACCCATTAAATGTCAACCATGAAGTGGATCATGAGATAGGTAAAACACAACAAACACATAAAAATATAAGATGTATCAGATTTTATATTTAAGTTTGTAGAACATAGACAAGACCTAACCAGGCATGCATCATTACGGAAGATACTAATCACTGACCAGTGCTTTATCCATTGGGAAATATCCTTTAGGAAAATACAGAAATATAGCAATCAACTTCTGTCAAAGATTCAAAGCCATAAATAAAATTATCCCAAACCCATACTCCTTATAAGATACTAGTGCTTACCAAAATGAATCTATGTTTTACTCATAGCATTATTTAATTTGATCCTAGATCAAAACACAAAAATTAAAACATATACACAGATAAGCTCTATGTTAATGAATTAGAAAATTCATAACTCGTGACATGAACATCGAAGGAGAGATTGATATCTAGATATTTATATTAAGTGTAAGGAATCATAATCCTGTATACAAATTTGCAATGAGACATACACCACTTCAATAAACTACAAAAGACCATAGAATTTCTATTCTAGTAACACACTTCTAAAAACAATTTGAAAACAACTATATTCTTATGGAACCAAAATAGGAACCCCCTAAGGCCAAGAACATTGGAGCCTCTTGAGGCAAGAAAATTGGAACCCTTGATTAGTCCAAAAAATAGAATATATTGGAGGAGAGAAAACTCATGATTGTTTCTTCAATAGACACTCGTCATTTCCCCCAAATATATCAAAAAATGATCTCCTTTCACTTCACACATATCCATTTTATTTTTTGATTTACAATCATCCTTCTTAAAAATTTGATTTGATTAGTTTAATGCTCTCTTCTGCACTTGAGAATATCTTGTGAATAAATTTTAAAATAATGACACATCTGAAACTATATTATTCTGCACTTTTGAACTCTCTGCACTTAAATATTTTATTTTGCACAATAATCTTTATTCTACACATTTTATCTTTGTTTTTCTCTTTAATCCCTTTTTTCTACATAGAAAGCACCAGGTTTTTCCACTTGTCACTCCCTGATTCATCTCAAGAAACCACTTGGGTTCCTGCATCACCTGCCACATATTCTTGAGCCTGGCCCTGCCACCTATTACACTGCCACAAGTCTGTAGGGTGCAATCCCTTGAAGATATCTTTCATGCATCTTTGTGATCAAGGCTTTTCACCAACCGTTGATCTCTCTTTCCTTAGGATTCACACCCATCGGAGATGAATTGGTATTGGCTAAATATCCAACTAAAATGTAAAACATATAGGTATTGGCTAAATAGCCAAGTAAAATGTAAAACATGTAGAGGGATTTGAAAAAAAACTAAGTGTCATCCCTTGGTAAGAAATACATTTTAGTTGGCTGTGTAGACATTTCTAGATGAATCTACTATGAACCCACCATGTTACCATCCACCTGGGTCCACCTGGGTGTATCTATTTGTCACCCTGATATGCGTTGCATAGGCACAAATTCTCAATGATATCTTTCATGCATCTTTCCCTTCAAGCCATCATGCCTACCATTGATTTGTTCACCTCAGGATTTGTGCACATCTTATGGTCTCATCTACCATGTGTCTCTCTATGTTACTCCCCGCGTGGGCATATAAACATTGGCATTGTCCCTCCCATAGCCAATGTGGGATAAATTCCCATAGTTTTTTAAACATATGTCACTCCCCATGTGGGAATATAAACATTGGCATTGTCCCTCCTATAGCCAACGTGGGATAAATTCCCATAGTTTTTTAAACACAACTATTTTTGTGCACCAAAATAACTTGTTTTCCACCACCAAGTCGATAGGAGTCTTAACATTCCCCAAGAGTCTCCACCAAGGAGGTCGTTCTCCTTTTCACTTCATAATATATTGCAAGAGTTTTTATATATAAACATCTAAGTATTCCATCCATCATGAATTTGGGATAATTCCCAAAGATTTTTTAATTTTTTTGTTGCCCATCATGCCAAAATCATTTTCCTTACCTCTATTCTGCCCAACATTCCACTGGTTGCGTGCATATATCAAGAGCGGTCCTTCTCTTTACTTCATGTCATAGTGCGAGTGTTTTCAAATGAAAACATGTAGTAAAATGTCCCACCATGCATGTGGGATAGTGCCCAAAATCTTTGTTCACAAACTCATTGTCTTTAATTGCTTTAAACCACCATCAAAATCTATCCAAGCATCCCAAGCTTTATAATTTTGGAGAGTATTGTTTGGGGATTTCCCTCCAGAGCTGAACAAAATGTTGGCCTTGGAAATAGCCAAATTGATGACTATAATGACATGGTTTTCATCAGGGTCAAAGCCATTCTTGATCATGTCAAACTCCACGGCCACTACATGATTTGAATATTTACCATCTGTGGTTTTGTTGAAAAGGCCAAACCATTGCGCTCCATTTCAAATCACCACCAATTTCATTCCTGGTGAGTTGTATTTTGTCTCCCTAGTTTCAATGAAATAATGTTTTAAGACCTTGACAGATTTGGATTGATTTCCACACTCTATCCATATCCAGTAATCATGGTGTTCTATAGAATGTATGTTTGATACTCATGCTCTAATGGTTTTCCATAAAATTCTTATTTCATAGCCCATTCCTGAGCACTGGCCCCGTGGATGCTTAGAAAAATGAATCAGGCTTTATCAAATCAGATTGCTTAATGTATCTAATTTGTCCATATCCTTCAACCATAATAGTCAATGAGAAAACATCTTTTGGGCCTTCTATCAAATAGTTAACCAGCCATTGTGTGCCTATTTGAAAGTATCCAAAGCATTTTCAACATTCCATGCACTGACTGTATATATTTCATGCTATGTTTAAAACTTCCATCTCCAAAATTGGCTGCAGCCATTAATGGATGTCCATGTTAGTTACCTTCGAGTTCCTAATCACATGGGAAAATGACTAGTAAAAACATTGGGGTTGAATTTTCATCTATCACACATGCTTGAGAATTCCTCAATCTTTTCAACAATTCTATCTCTTCATTCACATTATTATTATTTCCCATCATCTGACATAAGACCATTCAAGTTGATTAAAGAGATCCTCAACTCTATTTTTTGCAGGCTCCCAAATCAGCATTGGATGGGACTTTCCCAGCCATTCAATTAATTTATTCTATGAATGGTAGGAATAGTAGTCCATGATACAACTGAGAGGGGGGGTGAATTAGTTGTGCAATAGATTATTAAAATTTAAACTTTACGAACCATAACATCAAAAGTAAATAACATAGTGATTTCCAACACCATAACACAATGTTTGTTGTCGAGGAAACCCTATTAAAGGTAAAATTCCGGTGGGAATTAACACCCAAAAAATAATGTACTGAGAATATAGTATCCCTATTAAAATATATTAGCCCTATTAGGAGCTTGTTGTTACATTAAAGTACATAGTCCCTATTAGGAGACTGACCATGTTAGGATTCAATGAAAGTAGTAGGCTCACTGCCTAAAGAAGGTCAAATCCACCCTCAAGGATTCACAATCTGCATCAAGTGTATACAACAAATACACAATCCAGTGAACTATTTGATAGCAATTATCTTTTCTTGGTCAGTTCTAATGAAGTACCAATTCTACTCTCTATCCAGTAGTCAAGCTTCACAACTTCACAAATCTCTGCTCTTTTCTTTCTCTACCACACTTTTCACAAACAAAAATATCACTCATATATACCCTCTTACAATAACCCATTAGGTCAGCCAATTAAGCTTTCCTAATACACAATTAACTAGGTTGGCCAATTAAGGCTTCCCATCATACAAATAATTACATAAGCCCTTGCTAAGATACACATGGTACCTATAACAAGTATAAAATATTTACAATTCAGTAAAAATACTTCCAGATCTGCAATCCATGCTGAGAATTAATTTCCACATGTTACAAGTCTGAAGTTAGCTAAGAAATAAGTCTTCTCTAGAGCACACGCCATAGATGATGTCATCAATACCCAAATAGAAATCAAACTCAACCCATTTCACCATCATATGTTAGCTCTCCATCAGTAAGCTCGCAAGTTCTAAAACATCTTCCTTAGCAAGATATGCCTGAAATATAGAGAACTTCTCTATCCATAATCAGAGTCACAGTCCAGAAAAATAGTCTTTACTAAAATAGCTATAACATCCATGATATAAAACATAAAGTCAAGTGGCCTTAAATGTAAGGTCAAAACTCATTCTTCTACTTAAATCCAACTTCGCTCATTCTAGTTCATCCATAGAGTGTCTATACACGCCTTCCAATCAAGTAACTAGTCTATCTTCTTTCACAGAAATATATGTTGACATCAGTGACAAAACATGAGTATCAACAACATGATTAGTACCAAAAATTGATATCATCCAACAATCTCCCCCTTTGGCATTGATGGAAAAATATGGGAAAATCCATATGCATCAACCCAAAAGTACTCTCTCTCTTTACAATATTCTCAATATCCTTAACAAATCTCCCCAAAATAGTAGGGATTTTCACATAGATTCCTTCCCCCATTGGCAGAAATGGTAAAGGGTTCCACAATCCATCTGTAGTCTTTGGTAAGGTGTAGTTTTGTCAAATATTCATGTCCAATCAGGTGCAAGATCACCCAAATGTGCTCCATAGTGTTCTCCTATGATCACTCCCCCTAAGGAGTAGATCCATACATCAAGTCTAGAGAATAATAGCTTTGATATCCACTAAATTGATGCATATCTGCATCATTTAATTACCACTAGGAGGGGCCATCACCCCAAGCATGCCTCTGAGGTATTCAAAAGCATATTTTGGAAAAGGTTTAGTAAATATATCTGCTATATGTTTCTTTGTGCTTATGTACTCAAGTTTAATCTCCTTAGTAGCTACCTTCTCCCTCAAGAAATGATACTTGATAGAAATATGTTTAGTCTTTGAGTGCATTATAGGATTCTTCAACATGTTTATTATAATTGTATTATCACAATGAATAACCACAGGCTTGTTGAAAATTATTCAAATATCTTCCAGCATTTGTTTCCTCCAAACAACTTGTGTACAATTTATTGCAGTAGCTACATATTCTGATTCAGCAGTAGATTAAGAAATACAGTTCTACTTTTTTCTTAACCAAGAAACCAATCTCTTCCCAAGGAAAAATGCACCACCACTTGTGCTCTTTCTTTTATCCACATTAACTGCCCAATCTGCATCAGTAAAAGCTTGCAAAAGTAAAATGATCATATTTTTCATACCACAATCCATATTCCACAGTTCCTTTCAAATATCTGAAGATTCTTTTCACAGTAGCAAAATGTGTTTCTTTAGGATTTGCTTGATATCTAGCCACAATTCCAACTACATTGGCAATATTTGGTCTGGTGTGTGTTAGATATTGTAGACCTCCAATCATTGATCTATACTTAGTCTAAACAAAAATCTGAGTCTCATCATCACTAGTTAGTTTGTTTCCAGTCACCATAGGTGTTCCAATAGGTTTACAATTTTCCATTCCAAAAAATTTCAATATTTCCTTAAGATACTTGGTCTAAGATATAAAAATTCCATTCTTTCTTTGATTAATTTGCAAACCAAGAAAATATTTCATCTCACCAATCATAGACATTTCAAACTCATTCTCCATTTCTTTAGAAAATTTCTTACTCATTTTGTCATTACCTCCAAAAATGCTATCATCAACAAAAATTTCTATAATCAAGATTCCATCTTCATCAGTTCTTAAATATAAATTACTGTCTGCATTACCTTTTCTAAAACCAAGATGAAGTAGATATTTTTCCTATCTTGCATACCATGCCCTTGGTGCTTGTTTTAGTCCATACACTTCCTTCTTTAATATGCAAACCATGTTTTCACCATTTTTCAAAGGAAAACCATCAGGTTGCTCAATGTATACCTCTTCCTCTAGATCACCATTTAGGAATCCTGACTTCACATCCATCTGATACACTTTAAATTCTTTATGTGCAACATAAGCAAGAAATAGTCTCATAGCTTCCAATCTAGCAACAAGAGAAAATGTCTCCTCATAGTCTATTCCTTCTTGTTGTGAGTAGCCTTTACAAACCAATCTAGCCTTTTTTCTTACTACTGTACCTTTCTCATTCATCTTTTTTCTGAAAACCCATTTAGTGCCAATCACATTTTTGTTCTTAGGTCTTGGAACCAATTCCCAAGTATTGTTCTTCTTAATCTGCTCAAGTTCTTCTTCCATAGCTTTAGTCCAAGATTCATCTCTACATGCTTCATGAATAGTATTTGGTTCAACTTGAGAAATCAAAAAACATCTCTTCTCTAGCCTTAGATCTAGTCATTATACCTTTACCTATATCAACAATAATCTGATCTTCAATATGGTTCTTCTTAACATACCTTGGTATCTTTTGTGGCTCAATATCTTCAATCTATTCATATTCACCTTCAATTTTAGTCATTAGAGGTTAATTCTCAATCATCAAAGGTTCTTCAGGTTCTGTAGTAACTTCTTTTGTTTCTATAATTTGATCACAATCATACATTCTTTCTTGAATTTGGAACTTTTCATCTATCTTCACATTGGCACTTTCAATCAACTTTCTTAATCTCAGATAAAAGCATTTTTATGCTTTGATTTTAGTACAATAACCAAGAAAGATTCCTTCATCACTTCTAGCATCAAATTTTCCAATCTCATCATCTCTTCTGATATAACATTTACTTCCAAATATTCTAAAGTATTTCACAGTAGGTGTATGATCAAACCATAATTCATAAGGAGTCTTCCTTGTACCTTCTCTAATTTGAATTATGTTTAGTGTGTACATAGAAGTCCCAACTACTTCTTTCCAGTGAACATGTGATACATTTCCATCTAGCAACATAGCCCTTGCAACATATAATATAGTTATGTTTCTTCGCTCTGCTATCCCATTCTATTGTGGAGTCCTAGGGGCTGAATTCTGGCTATGTATTCCATTTTCTTCGTAGTATGTATTGAATAGTTCTGAAGTAAACTCTCCTCCTCTATTTGATCTTAGACATTTCATCTTTAAACCATATTCATTCTCAACTTTTTCCTTGAATATCTTGAATTTTTCAAATGCCTATGATTTCTCTCTTAGATATGCAACCCACATCATTCTAGAAAAGTCATCAACAAGTAATAAATTGTCAGTGTTAGTCTTTCCATCCAAAGAAATAGATCCAACTCCAATAATAAGTTTAGGAGTATTGTCACCAAATCTGACAACACCGCCATCATGTTTCTTCAAACTCACAAACTTATTCCTATCTCCAGTCATATGGTGTGAACATCCACTATCTATAACCCATTCAGATTTCTTTTCAACTCGGGATACTAGGGCTTTTTCCTCATGCATAGGTGCATCATGTTTAATAGAAATGAATCCAATCTAATCAAATTTATCATCCTCATCATTAGATATTCCCTCAATAGAATAATAACATTCCTTATCTTTTGAGAACTTTGACTTGAAAAACTTAGGTTTGTTCTTTGGGATTCTTGTAGAACATCTAGATGAAAAATGACCAATCTTATTACATGAAAAACATTTCAAAGGTAATTTTCCTTCAAATTTACCCTTACCTCTCTTTTCTCTTCTAGAAATCAGTGCCACAACTTCATCTAGCTTTCTTTCTTCTTCCTGTATCTGTTCCAATTCATCAACATAAGGTCCAAGTTCTTCTCTTAGATCACTACTGTTTGCATTTCCAGATAAGGTCTTCTTGTTCTTGTGCATAGTTGCCTTGAATGCTAACTCTAACTTAGGTAAAGTGTCTCACAATACTATGGCCTTGAATGCAGTAAGATTTCCAATCAACATCTCTCTAGTGAAGTTTGGTGTCAAAGGTATGATCTCCTCTATAGCCTGTACTTTGGTTCTATATGTAGGTTTCAAAGATCTGAGAATCTTTGCAATTACTTCTTTCTCACTGTAAGTACCTCCAGATTTCCTAATACTAGTAACTACCTCAGTAATTATCTATGCATATGCTCTGACATTCTCATCTTCTCTCATTTTCAGTGATTCCATATTTGTTTTCCAGTTCTGCAACTTTGCTTGTTTTGTAAATTTGTCTCCAACATAGAATGCTTCCAGTCTTGTCTAGATGTCATGTGCAGAGTCCAAGTCCTTCACTTTAGTGAATTCTCCTTCATATAGGGTGCTGATCAGAGATTCCCTTGCAACCATATTATAGGAAAATAGTTTATTTTCATCTTCAGTCGCTATTGCTACATTCTTCTTTGTGATCATCCAATACTCGATTCCCAGACATAGAAAATGTGTTCTCATCTTGTTCTGCCAACTGTCAAAGTTTTCAGGTTCAAACTTTAGACTATCCTTTCTGTACTGAGTCATCTTCAGGATCACCTGAAGCTATTAAAATTTCTCTCTGAGGACCAGTATCTCTGATACCAATTGTTAGGAATAACAGTCCACAAGACAACTAAGAGGGGGGGGTGAATCAGTTGTGCAATAGATTATTAAACTTTAAACTTTATGAACCATAATATCAAAAGTAAATAACATAATAATTGCCAACACCATAACACAAAATTTGTTGTTGAGGAAACCCTATTAAAGGTAAAACCTCAATGGGAATTAACACCCACAAAATAATGTACTGAGAGTATAGTATCCCTGTAAAAAGATATTATCCATGTTAGGAGCTTGTTGTTACATTAAAGTACACAGTCCCTATTAGGAGACAAACCCTGTTAGGAGTCAATGAAATTAGTAGGCTCACTTCCCAAAGAAGGTTAAAGCCACCCTCAAGGATTCACAATCCACATCAAGTGTATACAAAAAATACACAATCCAGTGAACTGTCTGACAGCAACTATCTTTGCTTGGTCAGTTCCAATGAAGTACCAATTCTTCTCTCTATCCAATAGTCAAGCTTTACAGCTTCACAAATCTTTTCTCTTTTCTTTCTCTGCCACACTTTTCAAAAATGAAAAGATCACTCATATATACCCTCTTACAATAACCCATTAGGTCAGCCAGTTAAGCTTTCCTAATACACAATTAACTAGGTTGGCCAATTAAGGCTTCCCATCATACAAATAATTACATAAGCCCTTGCTATGATACACATAGTACCTATAACAAGTATACAATATTTACAATTCATTACATATACTTCCAAATCTGCAATCCATTCTCAAAATTAATTTCCACATCTTACAAGTCTGAAGTCAGCCAGGAAATAAGTCTTCTCCCGAACACACGCCATATATGACATCATCAATACCCAAATATAAATCAAACTCAACCCATTTTACCATCATATGTCGGTTCTCCATCAGTAATATTGCAATTTCTAAAACATCTTCCTCAACAAGATATTTCCGAAACAAAGAGACCTTATTTGTCTAGAATCACAGTCACAGTCCAGAAAAATAGTCTTTACTAAAATAGCTATAACATCCATGATATGAAACATAAAGTCAAGCGGCCTTATATGTAAGGTCAAAATTTAGTATTCTACTTAAATCCAACTTCTCTCATTCTATTTCATCTATACAGTGTCTGTCTATGCCTTCCAGTCAAGTAACTAGTCTGTCTTCTTTCACAAAAATATATGTTGACATCAGTGACAAAACATGAGTCTCAACAACATGATTAGTACCAAAAAATGATATCATCCAACAATGCACTCCTATTAGCATGAAATTCCATGGGGTCTCACCATAAATAGGAAAGAAGACATTGGCATAGGTTGTGGAGTTTAGCTATTGTGTGTTTCCCCTATGGTCTTTACCATGAATCACTTAATTCAAATCTGTTTCATTGGGTCACTTTACAGTTCACTGTCTATGCCAATTTGTTACCACTTAGAAATTATGCCTTGATCATTGGTTACTCATTTATATTAATCTATTTTTAATCTAACTGGTTCCCATGCTTCTAGGTTATCAAAACTCTACTTTCAAACACATCTACAAAGTGCTCAAAATGAGTAAACTACCCCCATAATTGATCTTAAAAATTGACTAAATCACGCCAAGGGACCCTGACACTTGGTATATATGATGACTGGAATATACACTTTCACTTCATAGAATAGTTTTTCATGAATCTCTATGAGGTACAAACTATCCATCATCAAAGTTGTTCCTTCCAATTATTCTGCAACTAAAACATAGGAACCAGTCTGAAAAACCAAATTAGAACAACTCTGACAAAAATGTTGAAAGACCCCTGGGAAGCTACCACTGAACCAATTTGAACATTTAAATACAAATAAAATGTGCACCATAGGAGAACACCAGATACCCTCATATTTGTAAGTTATTGATGCTCAAACTTACCCATCTTCAACTTGCTTCTACAGATGTAAACTCAAAACACATAACATTGCATTTCAAACTGATTTGGTAAAATACCAAATGGACTCCTGGAGTTTTGAAAACTTGTAGATAGGTTCATTAAAACATTGTGACCATGGATCAACCACTAGCCTAACATGGACATCAACTGGTCATAAGTTACGCACCTCTAGAAATTATTGTTCTGTAAAATCAACTCAGTCAGCACTAGTAACTGCATGAATTGCTTTTGATTTTGATTCCACAGACCCATCAAATCCATACCTTAAAGTTTGAAAAATGGGATATGGATTCACTTTCACATAAATAATATGAGGGCCTAATTAGCTTTCTCTGACGCTTAACCAGTCAACTGACATTTTTCTTCAAAATCATCCCTTTAACAACTTTCTGAATTCCAACTTAGTGATACTGCATAAACTTGATTTGGAAATGGCTAAGAAAAATGACCAAATGGATTGATCATGATCTTAAAATCTTCATGAAGGTACATCTCCATGTCTAAAATATAGAGGATAATTCAATTCCTCATTTCATTCAACCGGGTGCAAACTATGGGACCCCAAAGTAGGGTACTTCGTAATTGCACCTAAAATGCAGACCTCTAAAGTAGGTCACTTAGTAAAAACTGAATATGTGCATAAGTACAGATTTGGGACAACACCTCCAAATGGATATCTCTAAAACACATTCATACTGACTTTTGAGAGTTGCAAAGCAATATAATTTCTCAATGATAGGTGGTACACATTTCCTCCAAGGAATTTCTCATTAAAAACTTTGGATCTCAATTTAATAGCATGCAAAGAATGCCTTATCAAAATCATTTTGGGGCTATAACTTTACCTTAGAGAAATTTTCAATTTGGTCACTCCAAATTTATCCAAAATTTGAGAGTGCCAACAGTTGGTCTGGCTAGGGACGCATGCCCCTTGCGGGCATGTAGAGGATCTAGAATCTCTTGGTGGAGTAGAACAATCACAAAAAATCATATTACTCTTCTTTGACTTCAAAACCAGGTTCCCTATTGAAAACCAAACACCAAACACACACTACTAAAAGAAAAGTGACTATACAACATGCTCATCATTTACAAATAGCCCAAAACCATAAAATTGAAGTGAGCTCTTACCCCTATCAAATATTTGGTTTTCATTTCCATGGATCAAAGGTAAACTGAAATCATCACTTCTGGAAACATAATCAATCATGTTGGAATCTCTTATCAATATATTATAGAAAATACCATCAACATAATCATTATCCTTGAATACTTGGAAATCAACACAATACTGCAAATGTTGATCATTGTGTGACATAAAAATATCACACCCTTGAAAATCAATGATCAAGTGAAAATAAAATAATTCCAATCCCAAAAGTCTGCTGGAATCATCAGGCACACATGTGTCATTAGTTTGCATAAAATATGGAAGTTCACTTACAACAGTTGACTGCAAACTAGAATGCAACACATCCAAATAATTACTTGACTATATATTATCTTGTTGATCACAACTTATATCAGCATCATCCAAACATGATAATGTATCATTAAATAATGGCTCATTTACCATATCAATATATGAGTCTTCATACTCATCATATACAACATTTTCAACTTCCTCCTATTCATATGCACTTTCATCTGGCCTATTATTTGAATCAAGTGTAGAAATAGGAAAATCAGCATATGTATCATACTTCATACCCTCACTAATATCATCACTATCAAAAATATCTATTGGGCATAAAAATCTATAATCACATTTAGGTGCATACCTCTGAAAATCAGCAACTATGAGTTCTAAAATTTTCTCACTGCTTAGGGGGCAATGAACTTCATTTTTACCTTCTTTGGTTTCACTCTTAGTGCTGAAAATATCTTCCTCATTTGAAACTAGGATTGAAACTTCTTGTCTCATGTCATTTTTCTAAAATGAATCACCAAAGCAACTCTCATCTGCATCATAACCATACTCTTGTTGTCCACAAAACTCTTCCCTAAACTGAGACAAGAAATCTGCACTATTATGTTGAGAAAGAGAACAATCTACAAATTTAATGGAAACATTGTCAACTATAGATTCATTTTCATCATCTTGATATTCACTGACTTCATCATAAACATAATAGTCAACATCCTCAGCACAACTAGAATCAGCATCATCAACACCTTCAGATTTAGATTTCTCAATCATATCTATCCATTTTTTAACATGTCAAATGCCTTCTTCTCTACAAGATGCAATCCAATCTACTGATTCAGGCATACAAATCTCTAAAAAAAGTCAATTTAAGTGGACTCTTGAAGTTCAACACCTTCTAGAAGCTCATTATATGCATTACAAAACTTTTAATAAAAAAAAGTATTGATTCTTCCTTACTTTCTCCAACATGTCTTCTAACAATATGGCTTCCTTTTGGATGATATGGTTTAACAATGTATTATCCCTTTGAATTTTTTCAAGATCTGCCAAAGAAGTTTCAGATCTAGGAAACATATCTTGATCCATTAAATTTGGAATCTCCATTGGACCATTCATTTAACAATACATGTATCATTTACAAACTTTCTATCCAATTTATGCAATCATTTATTTCACATAACAACATACTTCTAATTTAATGACTCAAATTTGGACCAGGAAGTATGGAAAACTTTTAGGTCTACTTTTTTTTCTCTAGTGACTTCTTCACCTTATAAGGAAACCATTCATAACTATTCTCATGGAAAAAAAATTACCCATGAAAAGAAACATACCTAGCACGCATTGTAGTGGCTGTAAAATGCTAAATCTAAAGGTACCTTCACACTTCCACTAAGTCTTTTTTAGAGTCGCCACCTCCTTTCAGAGGAAAAAAAACTTGAACAACTGAGACTTAAACCCAACTCAAATTCTCTTCAAAATTTGCATTTAAACTTTCTGATTTTCATAATGAGGGAGCACTGCATGTTCATTGATTCCTCCATTGGCATCCATTCCTTAAAAAAATTAGAATCTCACCCTGCCTTTCTTTGGGATATTGCTTCACCTCAAGATCTTGTGACTGCCTTTCTTATCTTGCATTTATATTGAAATAGATCTTTCATTCAGCACTACTACAGAGACTAGAGTCACCACCCAATACAAATTGGGAAATATATTATGATAGTTTGCAAGGTCAAACCCCTTTGCAAAATCACCTTTAAAAGATAAAACTGACTCCTCACAAGACATCAATTCTTGGACAAAAATATCTTAGACATAAAACAATATCCTTCAAATCCCATAACATGAAAAATAACTTTTCAACTATATGCAATTCTTGACAGACTTAACTGGACTGAAATCAATAAGGCAAGGAGCAAGCTCAACTGAAACCTTATTAATTATGCAATTCCTACTCATGATTCCCTAGTAGAGTCTCCATTTTGTTGGTGGCTCAGATGGGTCAAATGATATGATCAATAGAACACTAGAGATTCCTTTAAAATTTCAACAAGATTTTTTGCATCTCTCCCCAGCGGAGTCGCAATTTTGTTGGTTCTTTTTTTTTTAATGCTGGAAATATTGGACAACAACCCTTTCATTTTGCAAGAGATCTCTAAGAGAAACCAACTCCAACTATCTAACAATAGAATGAAAAGGACCAACTAACAGGGATGTGTAACCATTCTTCTACACTTTAGGTTTTGCAAAACCAAGGGGGACACCCTTTAATGCCTTCAAATATTCTTGTGTGGTATTAATCAAGCTAAGATCTCACACAGGCTCAACATAACCAGGAGATACTAGGTAACTAGCTAATTACCCATTGAACGTTTGCCATGAAGTGGAGCATGAGATAGGTAAAAAACAACAAACACATAAAAACATAAGATGTATCATATTTTGTATTTAAGTTTGTAGAACACAACCAAGACCCAACCAGACATGCATCATTATAGAAGATACTAATCACTAATCATTGCCTTGTCCATTGGGAAATATACTTTAGGAAAATTCAGAAATATAGTAATCAACTTATGTCAAAGATTCCAAGCTATAAATATAATTATCCCAAACCCATACTTCTTATAAGATCCTATTGCTTACCACAAAGAATCTATGTTTTACTCAGTGCATTATTTAATTTGATCCTTGATCAAAACTCATAAATAAAAACATATACACATATAAGCTCTATGCTAATGAATTAGAAAATTCATAACTCATGAGATGAACAACAAAGGAGAGATTGAATCCTAGATATTTCTATTAAGTGTGAGGAATTATACTCTTGTATACAAATTTGCAATCATACATACACCACTTCAATAAACTACAAAATACCAGAGAATTTCTATTCTATATTAACACACCTCTGAAAACAATTTGAAAACAACTATATTCCTATGGAACCAAAACCGGAACCCTTAAGGAAAAGAATATCAGATCCTCTTGAGGAAAGAAAATTGGAACCCTTGATCAGTCCAGAAAATAGAAAAAAATGGAAGAGAGAAAACTCCTAATTCTTTCTTCAATAGACACATATCCTTTCTCCCAAATATCTCAAAAAATTGATCTCCTTTCATATCCACACATATCCATTTTTTTTTTTCAATCATCCTTCTTATAAATTTGATTTGATTATTTTGATGCTCTCTTCTACACTTGAAAATATCTCATGAATACATATTAAAACATTTGAAAATAATGACACATTTAATGTTTTCTTATATCACCTGTGCAGTCTTAAAATAATTAAAAGTCTTTTGATCTTATTTACACTATATTATTCTAAACTTTTGACTCTCTTCTCTTTAATCCCCTTTTACTACACAGAAAGCACCAAGTTTCACCACTTGTCACTCCCTGATTCATCCAGAGAAACCACATAGCCACCTACATCACCTCCCACAACTTCTTGAGCCTAAAGCCACCACCTATCAAACTGCCACATGTCAGTAGGGCACAATCCCTTGAATATATCTTTCATGCATCTTTGTGATTAAGGATTTAAACCAACCATTGATCTCTCTTTCCTCGGGATCTGTCTCCATCTGAGATGCCTCTACTATGAGCCTGCCATGTCACCATCCACTTGGGTCCACCTGGGTGTACCCTACTAACATGTGTTGCATAGGCACAGTGGCTCAATGATATCTTTTGTGCATCTTTCCCTTCAAGAAATTGTGCCTACCGTCGATCTATTCACCTTGGGATCCATGTAGGTCCGATGGTATCCTCTACCACATGTCTCTCCATGTCGTTCCCTGCGTGGGTTCCACTAAAATTAACCTATCTTCATAGTCATCCACCACTCTAAGCTCCATGTCACTCCCCACATGGGCTCCACTAAAATTAACCCATCTTCAGCGTCATCCACCCCTCCAAGCAGTTGAGCTCAGTCACTGAGTGCCTCCGATCTTCACTTCAAAATGAATTGCACTTGATTTGGCATATAAACATTGGCATTGTCCCTCCCATAGCTAATGTGGGATAATTTATCATATTTGTTTTAAACACAACTCTTTATGCACGCTAAAATAACTTGTTTTCCACCGCCAAGTCAAGAGCAGTCTTAACACTCCCCAAGTGTTTCCGCCAAGGAGGTCCTTCTCCTTTTCAATTCACAATACATTGGAAGTGTTGTTCTATATAAACATCTAAGTATTCCATCCACCATGAGTGGGATAATTCCCAAAGCTTTTATAATTTTTTCATATCCCAGCATGCCAAAATCATTTTCCTTACCTCTAGTCAGCGCAACATTCCAATGGCCGAGCACAAATATCAAGAGCGCTCCTTCTCTTTACTTCATGTAATAGTGAGACTATTTTCAAAAAAAAGTACATAGAAAAACCACCCACCATGCATGTAGGATAATTCCCAGAATCTTTGTTCACAAATTCACTGCCTTTAATTGCTTTGAACCATCATCATAATCTATCCAAGCATCCCAAGATTTCCAATTTTGGAGCGTATTGTTTGGGAATTTCCCTCCAAAGCTGAGCAAAATGTTGGCCTTGGAAACAACTGAATTGACATCTATTCTGACATGGTTTTCATCAAGGTCAAATCTGTTCTTAAACGTGTTAAACTCCATGGCCACTACGTGATTTGAAGATTTACCATTTGTGGTTTTGTTGAAAATTCCAAGCCATTGTGCTTCATTTCAAATCATCGTTGATTTCATTCCTGGTGAGTTGTATTTTGTCTCCCTAGTTTCAAAGAAATAATTTTTTAAGAACTAGATGGCTTTGGATTGATGTCCACACTCTATTCACATCCAGTAATTATGGTGTTCTATGGAATGTATGTTTGGCACTCATGCTCTAATGGTTTTTCATAAAATTCTTATTTCATAGTCCGTTCCTGAGCACTGGAACCGTGGATGCTTATAAAAATGAATCAAGCTTTATCAAAGCCAATTGCACTTGCTAGAAATTTTCTAACCTTTTTCTCAACATATCCAATTTGTACATATCCTACAACCATAAGAGTCCATGAGAAGACATCTCTCTTTGACCCTCTATCAAATAGTCAACCAACCACTATGCACCTGTTTGAAATTTTTTAACGCCTTTTCAACATTCCATGCACTGACTGTATATATTTCATGCTATTTTAAAAATTTCATCTCCAAAATTGGGTGCAACAATTAATGGATGTCCATGTTAGTTACCTGCCAGCTCCCAATAGCGCAGGAAAAGGACTAGTAAAAACATTGGGGTTGACTTTTATTCTATCACATATGCTTGAGAATTCCTCAATATTTCAAACATGTCTGTCTTTTCATTCACATTATGATTATTTCCCACCATATGACATAAAACCTTTCAAGTTGATGAAAGAGATCCTCAACTCTATTTTTTGCAATCTCCCAAATCAGCATTGGATGGGACTTTCCCATACATTCAATTAATTTATTCTATGCACTCCTCCCAATACGGCCTTCCATGGGGTCTCAGCATACATAGGTAAGAAGACATTGGCATAGGTTGTGGATTTTAGTTATTATGTGCTACCCCTATGGTCTTTAGCATGGATCACTTAATCCAAATCTGTTTCACCGGGTCACTTTGCAATTCACTGTCTATTCCAATTTGTTACCACTTAGAAATTATACCTTGATCAGTGGATCCTCATTTATATTACTCTATTCATAATCTGATAGATGCCCATGCTTCTAGGTTCTCAAAACTCCACTTTCAACCACATCTATAAAGTTCCCCAAAATGAGGAAACTTCCCCTAGAATTTCCCTTAAAAATTGACTAAATCATGCCAAGGGATCCCAACACTTGGTATATATGATGAATAGAATATACACTTTCACTTCATAGAATATTTTTGCATGACTCTCTATGAGGTACAAAATATCCATCATCAAAGTTTTTCCTTCCAATTATTCTGTAACTATAACACAAGAACCAATCTGAAAACCAAATTAGAACACCTCTGACAAAAATGTCAAAAGACCCTTGGGAAGCTACCACTAAACCAATTTAAAAATTTAAATACAAAGAACATGTGCACTAGAGGAGAACACCAAATACCCTCAGATTTGTAAGTTATTGATGCTCAAACTTACCCATATTCAACTTGCTTTTGCAGATGCAAACTCAAAACACATAACATTGCATTTCAAACTGATTTGGTAAAAATTCTGAATGGATCCTGGTGTTTTGAAAACTTGCAGATAGGTTCATTAAAACATTGTGAGAATGGATCAACCACTAGCTTGACATGGACATCAACTGGTCACAAGTATCACCTCTGAAAATGATTGTTCTGCAAAATCAACTCGGTCAACACTAGTAATCTGCATAAATTGATTTTGATTCCACAAACCAATCAAATGCATACCTTAAAGTATAAAAAAATGGGATATGGATTCAATTTCACATAAATAATATGAGGGCCTAATTATCTTTCTCTAATGGTCAACCGTTCAACTGACATTGTTCTTCAAAATCAGCCCTTCAACAACTTTTTGAATTCCAACTCAGTGATACTGCATAAACTTGATTTGGAAATGGCTAAGCAAACTGACCAAATGGATTGACCATGATATGAAAAATATTCATGAAGGTACATCTCCATTTCTACAATGTAGAGGATCATTCAATTCCTTTTTTCATTCAAGCGGGTCCAAACTGTGGGACCCCAAAGTAGGGTACTTCGTAATTTCTACATTTCACAACTTAGAAAATTTGAATAAATTGTAAACAAAATGGCTTTGGAAAACATGTCATATGAACTCAGAGGGATCTAGAAATGGAAATGGAGATTCAATTTATTTCCTAAAATATCTCAGAGCAATTTTTATACTAGGTAGTTCAATAGTGCCTAAAATGCAGGCCTTTAAAGTAGGTCACTTAGTAAAAATTGAATGTGCATAAGTGCAGATTTGGATCAACACCTCCAAATGGCTATCTCCAAAACACATTCATGCTAACTTTTGAGAGTTGAAAACCAATATAATTTCTCAATGATAGGTGGTGCACATGTCCCCCAAGGGATTTCTCATGAAAAACTCTGGATCTCAATTTAATAGCATGCAAAGAATGCCTTATCAAAAGTTTTTTGGGGAAGTAACTTTGTCTTAGAGAATTTTTCAATTTGGTCACTCCAAATTTCTCCAAAATTTGAGAGTGCTAACAAAATAATCATCAATCAATAACATAAAATATTTGTTTCATTGTAAACTTCTAATCTTTGTTTGACCACACAAATCAATATGAACAAGATCAAGAAATCCATATGAATTTTATTTTTTAGAGTGAAAATTAGTTCTTTTTTTCTTACCCAATTGGCATTCCTAACCAAAACTGTTAGTAGGATTATTCATCCTAGGTAAATCTCTAACAGAAAAAATAGAACTTATAGAAAAATTATTTTCATATTTCACATGACACAACCTCTTATGTCATAACCAACTTTCATCTATATGAAAAATCAAACAAGTCTTTTGACCAGTATTCAAAAGAAATATATTACCTCTTGTCTTGGATCCAGTGGGAATCTCCCTTCCAAAATTATTTAAGATCTTGCACATGTCATTTTTGAAATGAAAACTATATCCCTTTTCTAATAGCTGACCAACATTGAGCAGATTATGTTTCAAAACTTCTACATACAGTACATCATTAGTGTTTCTTTTCCCATCTGAAGTAATAGAACCTTTACCTTTGATCTTACCTCTAGAATTTTACCCCATTTCACTTCACCACCATCATACTTCTCATAGCTTATGAAGTTTATTTTTTCACCAGTCATATGATGAGAGCATTCACTATCAATCACCCACTTATCTTCTTTGAAAACATGAGTGGCCAAAGATTTCTCCTCAACAACATCATTAGAGATAATAGAAGGCACATAATATTGAGATCTAGAATCATTTTCTTTAATATAAATTAGAGAAGTAGAAGACTTAAGACTATCATAGTTATTACCTTCTTCCTTTCCAATAATGAAAGTAAATTCATCTTCATTCTTATCAGTTCCATCAAATTCATCATCAATAATTCCTTCATTATCTAGGGTATAATAACATCTTCTTTCTCTAGGTTTAGACTCATACCCTTGCTTAGGAAATATAGTAGGACACATAGATGCGTAATGTCCTACCTTACCACATGAAAATATTTTGAAGGGAAACTTTCCTTTGTACTTACTTCTAGCAGGAGCTCTTTCTCTGTAAGAAAAGGATATCATCCTACCCACACTGACACTTAACAACACCAATTTTACATGAGAGAATGGATGCAAGTATTTGACATCTTATTTAACTCCATTTATATAACATCATTATATTTACTAAATTAAATTACTCTTAAGTCATAAATGACTTAGCTAATAACATAAAGTATGCACATGGAATATATATAGTGTTTTAGCGATTCCCTATGATTTTAATTACTTAAAATTATAAATTGATTAGATCATTTATATTAATTATATAACAATTGTCAAACTGATTAATTTTTAATTAATAATATTTAATAACAATTTTAACTTTACAACACTGACTTTTTCATGTTTCCTCTATTTAGATTAGTCGGTAATTTGAATGATATAATCTAATACATAAATTATACAAATCTGAGCTTATGCCAATGGAAAGATAATTTAATTTCACATATTCTTCATTATTACGAGTCCTAAGAAAAGACCATTTAAATGGTGTAAAAATGAAATCTCTCTAACAGGCCTATTCGTGAATGAAGGTTAATAGTTTGATAAAAAGACCATAACTTTGTTTTGAAACATTGGGTCTTCATAAAAATTAGGGAAAACATACATAAGAATTATTTACAATCTCCTCGAAGTAAAATTCCAAATTAATTATTATGCAAAAGTTATGGATGACTATTTGTCGGTCTCCGATTGAAAAATCAAGCTCAAATAAGCCTAGTCTCACTATAACACTCAATAATTGAACCTATTTGTACAAAGTGACCCTATCCAATTTTGATATATATAAAATAAAACCAAAATGGGTATCTGTAAGTGTCTTTATATTTTGAAGGTGACATCTAAAATGAAATTTATGCCCTACCATGATTCTTCACAACCCTAATAAAAAACATATGTTTCCAAACCCATGTCCTGTTGGAATTATGATAATTTTTGGAGGTGATATGTAGAGAATTCTTGAGTTGATGTATATTTGGCTTTCCTTGATAGAAATGTATTCAAATTGTTAGTAATAACTAAGAGGGGGGGGCGGGGGGGTGAATCAGTGGCCTCAAAATTTAATCCTTAAATCAACCCTTTAAACTTATAACCACAAATTATATCTCAAGTTATCTTGTGTCCTACAAGATGAATGGCTTGAATAACTTATATCAATTTACTACTTTTCAGATTTCTCTATTAAACCTTCTTCTCTATGTTCACTAATAAGAAGTCATCTATTTACTGAAATACAATAAATATGCAGAGTATACCGATAAATCTAGAATGAATTATGTAAGATACAAAATAGTAAAGAAATGAATCATACACACATAACACATGGATTTTAACGTGGAAACCCTGTTAACGGAAAAAACCAATGGGATCGGTACCCCAAATTTTCACTCTTCTAAAGTGAGCCCTATTAGGAGCCAACCTTGTTAAAGGTTACAAACACACTATTAGGTGTGACCTTGTTAGAGGATTTTATACATAGAGGTTGTCACTTAGTATCAGGCATCTAATGCTATCATCCTTGAATCAACCTCTTTCTTAGAATTTTAATAGGCATCGGGCATATCTAATGCTACTTTCATGAATCAACCTTTTTGGCACTCCTTGAGATGTACCTCAATATATAGAAGACTGTTAAGTCCTACTGTGTTAAGAGACTTGATGCTTCAATGGTTAAACTAAAACACTATGACCTGTTCATATTGCAACGTAAATTGCATATTTTTAGATCTATTTAAGTACATTACCTCTCTAACCAATGTATCAATTCAATCCTTGTGCTCCACACTTTCTGCTCTATGATTGTAATACCTACCCTTTCATTTTCCTTTTTGTTTTAGTTTATGATCTCTTTTAGACCATAGTATGTATGTGTTAGTTATTTCAAGTGATTTTAAGGATATTCATGCGTTACTTTTCATTATGGTATTGATCCATTGTTAGTTGTATTATATAATCTATTTGCATATGATTTGTGATTATTTCATGTTGGTTATATTTATGTTATGAAATAATTTTGATTAAGGTTTTCTGGCAATACTGACCCTATATTTATACGCACATGGATCATTGTGATGTTTTGCATTACTATTTGTTGTGCTTGGTATGGTATGGGAAAGAGTTGTAGTTACTTGCTTCAGTGAGATCCACACGATAAAATAGTCTCAACCATTGTTTTCTATATTGCATGGATATATACTCATCTTTGTGATGATAGGTTTGCAGGTACCGGGCTACGTCTTCCCTGAATTGGTAGGACTGAGCGTGCCTATCGCAGTATCTCAATGGTAAGAGAGGGGAGATAATATTTAGGTCCAAATCCATACCCTAAACCCTTATTTTATCTTAGAATTGGACAAGAATCCGATTGACTACCCTAGTGTTTGAATCATGTCCAGTGACGTGGATTCGTGAGCCTGTTTGTGTGTGCTTGGGTGTCTGTTTAAGTTGATTATCTATTTTAGTTGTTTATCTATTTGGATGGGTTTCAGGTGATTTAATGATGCTTTTAGCTTGAATTATTTATTGAATATTATGGAAAATATTAATGTTAATTATTGCACCTTTATTAAGGTTAAAACATTAATATATGAAATATATGGTTATTTAATAATTAAATATTAATTAAATGCCTATATTTAATTAATTGATTTAATTATTAAGTCTTGATTTGAATAATTGAGATTTAATAAATATTAAATTCAATTAATTGTAATTAGTTGTGCAAAGTTGATTTATTGAGTATTGCTTTAGTTGCATGATTAATTGATTTATTTAATTAAAATTATCTCTCATGCATTTTCAATTTAACACTTTGCTTTGATATTATAAAGTTGAGTTATGCATGTGCTTTAAGTGAAAATTGAAAATAAAATAATTATTTTAATTAATAATTAGATAATTTATTTTTCCATTAGGGTTTTCATTTTTAGAAAACCTAATTGCTTGGTTTTCTATATCCTTGGATTGAAAGCCATTTTGGAGGTTGTTTAATCAGGGGAGAAAGGAAAATCAGGTGATGGAGGATTTTAGAAATCTTTAGAGCAATTTTGGAGCATTTTGTGGATTCTTCTTGCTTGGATTTGTGGGTTTGTTCCTCTCATCGGTTACAAAGGTAGGATCTTGTTCTTGTCAATCCTAGCTTTCATATCCTTGTCTTCTGTGCATCTGAAAAGCTAGGATCCTTTGTGTGAAGCTTCCTTGATTGATCGTTGTATGAATTATTGTGTAAAATTGGAAAATGTGTTCTTAGATCACTTTTGTGTCTCAATTAATGTTTGCATGTCAGATCTATTCTTGTGCGCATAAAGGGTTTCAATTTATTGCTTTGGGTGCAAATGGGTATTGAGAGTTTTCAATTGGAATGAATCTGTCTTCAATATTTCCCTTAGGGTTTTGATTTGTAAAAGTGTCTTCTTTGATTGAAAATTGATGAAAATCACCTTCAAACCCTTAGATGTATGAGTGAATCGCCTTAAATGTAGAAACCTTGCTTTACTAGGATTGGCTGAAACCCAGGTTCAAGATCTGCAAGAAAATCATAACAATGAAGTTATTTGCATGTTAAAGGAAATAGTATACCCTCCTTGGAAAGAAATTAAAAATATTAGTTTTAGGATGTTTCTTGTTACTGTCAATTTGCATGTTGAAAAAAAGAAAGAAAGTCCCTTCTTATTTATTTAGATCTCTTGTTGAAGGGAAAATGCCTCTATTGTTGAAAAATAGAGCTTAGATGTATTTCTCTTGGAAAAGAAAGAAGTTTGTTTATTATTATTGTATAAAAATTTAATTTAAAATATATATATATATATTCGCTGCTGGAAAAGAAATATACAGACTGGTGTATGATTAAATTAAAATTAAAATTAAAATAATAAACAAAGAGTTTATTATTTGTTTGGTTAAAAAAATATATAAATATTAAAAAAAAAATGATTGGATAGGGGAGGCGGGGGCCACCAACTCCCCAGCCCCCCTGTGGGTTTTACCCCGCACGGTTTCCACCGCAATAGGGCACCGCGGCTACCACTGTACACAGTGGGTTGCGGGGTTTTATCCCACACAGTACCCACTGTGTAGTGGGGCCCGAAGGCCAGTCCTTATAGGACTGTGGGGTGGGGCCGAGGCCCCCCCAAAGAATCTTTTTTTATTTGTTTTATTTGTTTAAATTTAATTAAATAAAATTTAATTTTTTTAATTTAAAATGTGTTTAAATTAATATTTTTATTTGTTTAAAAGTTTAGTTTATAAAAAAAAATTATTTAAATTTATTTTATATAATTTTATTTATAGTTTCAATTATTTTAGTTGTAATTAATACTTATAAAGTATTAATTTTAAAAATATGTTAAATATTAATTTGGACTAATTATTAATGATGTGTTATTAATAGACATAGTCTCAAGTTTTCATTCATGTTAAGTTTGTGTACTTAATGTTGTCAGATTTAGTGGAGCATGTGGTTGGAGAGATAGAGTTGTTTAGGTGATCAATCAGGACCCGTCTACATTGTTTGTTCTGAGTCTTTGATTTGGATACCTTTGTAGACATATATAGATGTTCCTATTTAGTTGTCAGTCATGGTTTCGCTTCGAGCCTCTTACGTGCAATCTCCTAGATACTGGTCACTCTAGGTAAACTATGACGTTTAATATGATATATTAGATGGGTGAATTAGTAGTTTAGTTCGTGTATTTGTGTAAATGGGATTTGCTTATTATGATCCATTTTTACTCTTATTACGAAAGCTCTTAATGTTATATAGATGTTTTCTATATCTTTTGCTTGTAATTATATTTTAATTTTAGTAATTATCAAATGGATTAATTTATATAAGGTAGATGTTATAAATTAGTCTTTAAAGGCTTAATGTGCAATATCTTTGGAAGATTGAATTATACTGTGGTTAGTAATTTTTATCTGATAAGTTAATTTGCATAGTGTAACTATAAATTAGTTTATCATTAAACCTTTATTAGCCTTTCTGGAATCATTTTTATCATATCAGGAGGTGTTTTTCTAAATAGAAGTTAAATGGATTGTGTGTTCCTCTTTTATATGAAACTTCTATGTTTTGGTTGTCTGTGGGGATTAGTTTACTATCAGGGGGTAAAACCAGAGGATTGGGTTTTCTGTCTCTATGATGTTTTGTATGTTTCAGTGCATGTTCATGTTGTTATTGATTTTGGTTTCAATCTTTTTTACCCAACCTGGCTATTGATCTTGTCTATGTGATCATGTGATAGTACTTTATGTGGTGTTGGTTAATTGAGAACCAATAGTTCTTGTATAGGCAAGAACCAGATTTGAGAGTTGTGTTCTTCTCTTTTATATTGTTATGATTCTCTGAGGGTGTATCCCTGTATGAGCGGGAATCAGTGATGAGGTTTGTGACATACCTTTGTGATGTTCTTGTGTGAACCTAGGATAGGTTACCTAGTTGTATAGTAGGAGGTGGCTTATAATAAGTGTCAGAGCCCATAAGTGGCTGCTAGGATCGCTTATTGTAAGTAGTGGTAACAAGTGAAAACATAATAATTTATTAGGATTGGGATAGTATTAAACTAATAATATTAATGCCTCACCCATGCTTGAGTGCTAATATAGGCTAAGATGGAGGATGAGATGATGCTTGCCCCCTTTCAAGGTGTGGGTTCAGGCATCATTAGTGATCTTGTCTGTATGAAAGGTCATTGATGTTGTGTATATTCACTTGGGTGCTAGAATCCAATAAGGGATTACTAGGAAAAAACTCAAGGATGCAATGTACATGATGACACCTTCCTATATATAGCTTAGGTTATCCTACATGTGTCAGTACCTCTAGTGTTGTTTAGTGTTCCTTGTTTTGGATTAGAGTGCTTCTAGGATCTTCCTATGCATGGAGTATGAGGTCATGTATACCTTGTTTGTATTCTTGTTGTATACTCCGTGTGATGGGCATGTTACTATCTCCTTAGCACGGTGGGAGTGGACCTTTGGTTCCACGCGGTCAGGTGGTAGTGGTTTTTATTACCATTGAGATTCTGACGGATTCTTCTTCATGCTTGGATGTTTCTTATTGCAGTTTCATCTTCCTAGTCTTTTGGAGACTTGATCGGTTACTTGAGATGTGTTTTGTACCATATGTATATATTGGTTATCATCCTTGGAGGATGCATTGTATTGTGTATTATGTATTATTGCATACCCTATGACTTGTGTAGTGGATGTTGATAGGGTAGTATACCTTATGGTATCAGATGTATATGTAATCATTTATACGAGATGTATGTTATTGGTTTCTGATTAGGTAACCTTTATGTCAGTTCTTAATTATTGTAATCATAGATTAGTTTGTTTAAGTAATTCTACATCAAGGAACCCTCGAGAAATGTTAATCATGTATGTGTTTTATTTCATGTATGTCATGTACTTCATTGTGTTGCTTCCACATTGTTATCATTATTGTTTGTAAACATTTAAAAAAAAATATTCTGTGAACTTAGTGTTATGTTTGGGTTAAGTTCTCCTGGGTTCCCTAGCAGGGAATTACACTTGGTATCAGAGCATACGTTTATACACTGGGAGCTCTAGGAAAATTGTGTGCCCCTTAGTTGGTTATTAGTGCATGTTAGCACTCATCTCCTTGTGTCTTTAGAGTCATTGTTCATGATCTTGTATTCTTGTGTGTGGTTCTTCCTACTTGATTTGGGAGTGATGTCTAGTCTTGGTTGCTATAGGTGGATACCTACTAAGGCTTGATTTGTGCTAGGACCTGTGATTGAAACTCTAGGGTCTCTAGTCTTATCGATGCTTGTGAAGTTCGTAATCATCTATAGGAGTGTTTTGATAGTGAGCAGATGGCTTGTTTCTTTTGGTCTTGTGTGGTTGGTATGTATGAAGACTTGGTGATTGTCATTTGACTGCCTCATCTATCATAGCATGATAGTTGATGTATTTTGTATGTGATATGTTGAGGTGATGGAGTCCTAGTTTGAAGAACTTCATGTTGCGTGATTTCCTTCCCTTGAATGATGTGTGGTTCTTGAGTGACCTATTTCTTAGCCTCTTGAGTGTGATTTTATTGATCATGTATGATTAGACTTGCATGTTGTATTGAATAGACTTTTTTTGAATTATATGAAGTGTATTGTGTGAGTGTTGTAATCAGCTTTGATGGAATATGATTGATTATGAAAATTATAAAGTAAATTCTTGTTTGTTCAATACATTGTGCATGAATTAGATGTATATATCATTCATTAGGAGTTCATTAACAGATTTAGAGTTGTACTCATTATTATAGATCAAATTGGGTAAAGGACCTAAGTTCCCAAGTAAAATGTGCATTGCATCCTTAGTAGAATTCTTGTAACTCTTAACCTATTTGTAGCAGTTTGCAAATGATTGATTAGATATTAATGCTAGTAATAAAGTAGAATGCATAATTACATGAATTTGCATAAAGAGGATGTTAGAATTTAACATATTGTCGGTCTTGAGTGATGGTGTGCATACTCTAACGCATCTAGCATGAAAGATCTTGGATGTCGTGAAATGACTACTCCCTTGAGAGTGTGGCTACTCCTAGTCACCTCGTTATGTGAAATGTTTTCTTATATTGGTTATTAATTTTGGTTGATTGATTCCTTGTTGTGATTATATGTGGTCAACATTAATTTATTTTGAACTTTCTTACGAATGGATTAGTCACCCAAATCTCTTTTCATTATCTAGTTTGTGGTGTTAGTCACATCTAATTTATTGTTGGAATTGCGCGCTTCTATGATTTAATGTTGAACTTTGGAAGTTCTCCCACTTGGGTTTTCCTTTGACTTGTATGGTGGCTATTTTGAATGTTTGTGGTTGTTGACCATGTTCTGTGATAAGTATTATTTCTATCATGTTCATTGTGGACCCCTGATAGCATGTATAAGGGAGGACATCGCAGAGATTGCACCCTAATTGTATGTGGATGAAATGAATTATGTAATTTACGTGTTTGTGTTGGTGTTGCATTAAGTAAGATTGCATGAACTATTATAATTTCTATTTGATATGAACATGGATATGTGTCTTCTATATTAAGCTTTAGTACCGATGTATTTCGTGATTCTTGAAAGCATTAAAGATATAGACTTAATTAAGAAATGTTAGATGATGAATAAATGATTAAGTAGATGTTTAGTTTATGCTTGAATTTGAGTTATACTACTCCTTATGATTCGTTATGCATATCTTAAAATAAGATGGTTAAGTTGACTTACATTAGTTCTTATTGAATGTCAATGAGTGATTGTTGTGATTTGTATCTTCTTTTGGTGTTTATGCATTGGGTGAATCTTCTTGTTAGATCCTTATTAATAGGGGGAGTAGCACTATGGTCTGAATCCTTATGATTCTTTACTAGATTAGTTATTGGCTTCCAGGAGTAAGCATAGTTTTAGGGGAGGAGAATGTAATACCTACCCTTTAGTTTGCCTTTTTGTTTTAGTTTATGATCTCTTTTAGACCATAGTATGTATGTGCTAGTTATTTCAAGTGATTTAAGGATATTCATGTGTTACTTTTCATTATCGTATTGATCCATTGTTAGTTGTATTATGTCATCTTTTTGAATATGATTTTTGATTATTTCATGTTGGTTATGTTTATGTTATGAAATCATTTTGATTAAGGTTTTCTGACAATACTGACCCTATATTTATACACACATGGATCATTGTGATGTTTTGCATTACTATTTGTTGTGTTTGGTATGGTATGGGATAGAGTCGTAGTTACTTGCTTCGGTGAGATCCACATGATAAACTAGTCTCAACCATTGTTTGCTATATTGCATGGATATATGCTCATTTTTTGATGATAGGTTTGCAGGTACCGAGCTACGTCTTCCCTGAATTGGCAGGAGTGAGTGTTCCCTATCACAGTATCTCAATGGTAAGAGAGGGGAGATAATATTTAGGTCTAAATCCATACCCTAAACCCTTATTTTGTCCTAGAATTGGACAAGAATTTGATTGACTACCCTAGTGTTTGAATCCGTCTAGTGACATGGATTCGTCAGCATGTTTGTGTGTGCTTGGGTGTCTGTTTTAGTTGTTTATCTATTTCGATGGGTTTCAGGTGATTTAATGATGCTTTTAGCTTGAATTATTTAATGAATATTATGGAAAATATTAATGTTAATTATTGCACCTTTATTAAGGTTAAAACATTGATATATGAAATATATGGCTATTTAATAATTAAATATTAATTAAATGCCTATATTTAATTA
>MU223184.1:203863-228976 GCA_018584345.1 Thuja plicata | reverse complement strand
CATTTAACTTTATTTGGCACATGTTGAGAACTAGGAGGAATAACAATAGGTTCCTTCATAGGTTCTATAGGAGGATTCTCAATAGGTTGTAATGGAAGAGTAGGATTTTGATCAATCTTATTAGTAGCAATGGATAAAGGAGATATTGCAGGAGTAGGAAAAAGACCATGGTTGGAATCAATCCAAGGCATACTTAACTCAGCAAGTTTGCAATGTTTGTAATCTTGATATGAACGAAAAAGATGATCAGGGTGAGGTGAACATGTGTTAGGTAATGAAGGCCAAAGAAAATCAAGAGTAGCACAATCTCTAGGCCTAGAAGGTTGAAGCAAACTATGATTAATCATTTTGAATTCTCCATTATGAATGAACTTAAGAAATTTATGAATGGGAGAAGCAATAACATGCATAAAAGTTATCCAAGGTAAACCAAATTTGATTTGGAATTGATCAAAACTAGGAATAATGATGAAGGTAGTATCTATAACCTTACCAAAAATTTCAATAGGTAAGCTAATAGAACCAAGTGCAGGATAAAGAAAGCCATTACAATTTTGGATCCATGCCTCAGATGAGTCATAAAAATCATGTTGTAAGCCTTTCATAAAAAGATTTTCCTCAGTAATAACATTGATTAAAGATGTGGGATCAACTAGACAACCACGAGTAGGTATCTTAGCAATCCTGGCATAAATATAAAGGGGACCATTGGGAGCTTTGATTATTTTAGAATCATCAAAGGTAATTAAAAGTTCCCTAGGTTTCTTATCCTTAGTTTGTTTTTGAATTTTAGGTAGAATTGGAAGTTGAAGTGGAGGTGAAGGATCTTCAACAATAAGTTGAGATGGTGCAACACTCTCCACATGATTAAAAATGTTATTAAGATCATCCATCTTTGAATCAAAAACAATGTCTATAGAAGATGGTTGAGCTATAGTATTAGTATCATGTGTAGGTAATGGATTGGTATAGATTTGAAGGTCTTGATTAGGAGGAGAAATAAATTTATTCCCATTGCCATCAAAATTATCAACAGACAAAGCTTTAGAATCAATTAAGTCTTGAATCTTATGCTTTAGAGAGTAATATTTTTCAGTGTCATGGCCATTCTGGCGATGGTATTGGAAGAAATCTTTAGAATCAAAGGATTTTAAAGCTATCGTGGTAGGAAGAAGAGGTTGAATAGGAGGAAAAGTAATCATACTAGCACTTAACAACCTACTCATTATAGAATGCAAAGTTTTAGAGAGAAGAGCAAACGTATGATTTATATGGAAAGCAGTGGATGTAGGAGCACTATTAGATGTAGCCGCAACTTGATCAACAACCGTATTCATTTTTTTATTAATCTTGACATAGTTGTTAGGTTTCTAAAATGTATTAGGATTAGGAGCATTATCACCCTTATCAATTAGAACAGGAGCCATTGGAGTGTTGCTCTCAAACTGACTCACTTGTAATTGATAATGGTGAAGTGCTGCACACAATTTTTGAAAGGGGGTAAATTCAGTAAGCAGAATTTTATCCCTACTAACTTTTTGTAAATTTGAAATAAACATATGTTGAATATCAATATCAGGAACAAGATAAGAAATCTGAGCATACAAATGCTTAAATCTACCAATAAAATCTGTCAAGTTTTCCTTAGTGTTTTGTTTACAATGCCTTAAATCAGATAAGGACACTTATGGTCCAATGTTATTTTGAAATTGTTGAATGAAGGAATTAGCAAGTTTAGGAAAAGAATCAATGGAATAGGGAGGTAAGGAACAATACTATTGTCAAGCCTTATTGCGAAAGGTTCTAGCAAACAATTTAGCTAAAATCCTATGGTCATGAGCATAATCACTACAAAGGATTTGAAATGTTTTAACATGAGTAATAGGATCACCTTTACCATTGTAATTCTCAAGATGAGGCATATTGGCTTGCTGAGGTACAGTAGCACGAATGATATCTAGAGATAAAGGACTACCCATATCACATGTAGGAATGCTAAATTTAGATTGAGTTAAGGATGCAAGTTGTTTTTGTTGTAAAGATGACACAATTTGAGCCAAACTAATAATTGTAGAATCAATAGAGGAAATGGGTGGCATAGCAATATTAGGAACACTAGGAAAAGTGTAAGAAGTAGCAGGAATAGAAGACACAACTGGTGGAACATTAGGAACCATAGTTGGAAGAGGATTAGTATAAGTAAAAGGCACACTATGATATGAAGGTTGTGAGGTAGGTAAAGATACCAGTGGAGCACTCGCAAGAATAGGTGCTCTTAGGAGAGAAGTTGTTATCAAAGGAGGAGTATAAGTAGGAATTCTAGGTAGAGGAACAGAAGAAGGTCCTACACTAGTGACAATAGGTGTGACCCCTAACTCTTGAGTTTCTTGAGTTACAGGCTTAACATTAAATTTCACAAGATGAGTAATACTACGTAAGAAATTAATACCTTGATCATTATCATGGAGAACTTTCTTAAGAGCCTCTATAGCATGAATAGAATCTTGATTATGGTTTTCTTGGATAAGCCAATTTCCCATTTTATCAAGTTCAATTGAAAGGTTTTGCACTTGTTTAAGAGGAACACTTAAAGCATCATCTTCATCATGAGAAGAGTGAGAAGATTTATGCTCCATGGAAGGATTAGAATCATGAGTTATCAAATTGTCATCCAGGATCCTAAGGAAATGAGAGGAAGACACAGGATCAAAGGAACCCATAAGTCTACGGCTTCTTCTAACCGGGATACTATAAGTGGGACTAGATGTGGTAAAGCTCATAAACTAATACAATGCAAATGAACTAACACAAAATTTTGATCTATTGAATTGAAATACAATTTGAAAGAACATGCAAGATCTAGCATAAACAATGTAAATATAACACCAAAAAGAAAGAGTTGTCTATCGCAGGTTCACCAAAATGTACAATATGAAATGATTGATTTGATTATGGATTGATTATTATGATTGGGATGTGATTGATGTGTAAATTGTTCTTTAAGTTGCCTAGAATGTATTGAATTCCTTAACCCTAATTGAATTTTTATTGATTAAGTATTGCAATTGTGATTAAGGAGAAGATAAGATATTCCTTGTTATCCTCAAATCCACAAATGGGAGATCCAAGTTGATCAACCCCAAGGAAGGGCTAATGCACAAATGAATCAACTATTGAGAAAGGAGAATAACAAAGGGGATACCTTAAATTCTATTAATTATATGTATAGAAATGATATATGATAGTAATTGAAGAAATGAAAGAAATGCACTAACCTTGAAATATTACAGATCAAAGAATGTTGTTTTCTGAGGTCTGTAGACTATTTCTGGAAAAATTGATAGTTGATCCCAAACCGAAATGCAAGGACAAACAAAACCCAGAAATCTTTTTCCATTCCAATGTTGTCTTATGAAAAAAGTTGACCTTGACCCACAAATGTCAACCCTAACCCAATAATGTTGACCTTGACCTACACAGATCTAAAAGTGACTCTGTTCATGTCGTCCGAAAGAAAGCCGAAAAGGGTATCCAGATCTGGTCTCAAAACTATAATCTTGAACCTGTACCTGCAAGAAAAAGGATATTTTTTTTGTGGGGGAGGGGTTTACCTTGGTCAAACCCCAGTTTTGGAATTAACCTCAAATATATGTAATTAAAATTGTAGAAATGGACAAAGTAAATGCATAAATTCACCTTATTTGAAAAAGTCCTTGTGGCAGATTTGAATCCTTGAATCCACAAGTATGCCTCAAAATGTGGAATGTAGAAAGGTAGGATGTCTTCAATCTCTTGCTAATAGATTTCCAACACCAATTCTTGAACGAGTTCTTGAATTTGGAATAGGCTTGGAAGAAGGTGGATGGAGAGATCACCAAAAGGGCGCCATGTAGCTTCAATCCTTCAATGGCCTCCAATGGATCTCCTTCATGAAAATGGATACTTGAATGAATGAATGCTTGGTTGGTTGATGATGTTTCTTGATTGCACAAGGATGCATAGGCTTCAGTAGATAACTTAGCATCACTTCTTGATTCTTAGAAGACTTAGAGAAAATGAGAGAGAAAGCTTCCCTTTTATATGAAATTAGGGCACAATCTTCTAAGGAGGCCTACATAGGAGGATTAAATTCCCATTAAAGCCTTTACCCCTAGGAGAGGACTTATATTAAATATAATTTAGGAATCAATGCTTCGTAACCTGAAATAACTGACCTGGAAGTGGGAAATACTTTTTTCAAAGGCCGACCTCCAAAATTTGTGAACCCCTGGGATCTGAACCCTGGGTCAAGATCAAGGTCGACCCTGACCTAGGTCAAGGTTGAGGTTGACCCTAACCTAGGTCAGGGTCGAGGTCAACCCTAACCTAGGTTAGGGTCGAGTTCAACATAGACCTAAAAGGTCGACCTTGACCCTGAAGCCCAGAATCACCAGTCTATAGTCCAGAATGCAGAAATCAAGATAAACAAGAGTGGAAAGAGGGACATAATAGGGGGGAAGTGATGTCAAGATCAGGAACCCATTCAAGGTGCTTTCCATGACCCCAAACCACTTAATTGAAAGGATAAACACATCTACAATGGAAGTGCTTCCATTTTCTGACTATACACTATCCTGATGCATTTGTTATTGCATTTCAATTATGGTATCATGAATGTAAACAATTTGAACCCTAATAGGATCTTTCAGGACTGACCCAATCCTATTAAATTTTTGATTAGGATATGGAATTATACCTCTAGGGATTGTGAATTTTGTGGATTTGAGAACTGGATTGTATATCCTTTGATGCAGAGTATGGGTATTATCAAGACTAGACTCCTAATGAAGGTGCTACAGTCGCTGAAACCCTATGAGTATGTTGATAAATGGGAGGGTGACCATAATTGGGGAGACTTCTTTTTAGAAGAGAATTTTACTATGATCAGGGTATATGGATGCACACATCCTCCTCATGTCCTACCATATCATGTGCCATCAAGAGTTGTAGCTATGGAGTTCATTTGGAAGCTTTTATTAATAGATAATGAGTACTTTGCACCACATAGGAAGGGGACATTAACCCCTAGGAAATTCAAGATTTTTTAGTTTACAATTGGAAAAGGTGCTATTGATCAAGTGAGAAGATGGTTGAAAAGCTACAAAATGGGAGAAACATTATATAGATACATTGATCCAGAAGGATTTATTGTAGGAGCTAAGAAAATCCTAACTCCTACCATACCAAACACATATGTACATGGTCTTTGTGTGGAGGAGGATGCTTCTAGGAATATCCTTGATGAAGATGAAGTAAGAACTAGGAGAGAAAGAATTCAAGAGTTATTGAATTTGGAGATGAAAATAAAAAGAAATGGATTATCATTTGGAGGTTTTTTTCTTGACCTACCATATTTTGATAAAATCAAAGCTATGATTGATAACTGTTACACACTCTGTGAGAAATTAGATAGAGTTTTGGATGTGAAGAAAGGGGGAAAAGAACTTGAATATTTAGAATCTGAGTATGAGAGTGAGAGTGATGAAGAATATGTCCATACACCTCAAATTGATCAACCCCAAAAAAATGTTGCAGAAGCAACTCAGATACAGGGAGAACATGGGCATATCATAGAATTGATAGAGGTTTCCCAACCAGATGATATAGAGGAGCCTGCCACCAAGAAGCAAAAAGTTGACCCTGGTTAAACCTCTTATGCAAGAAAAGAGAAAAAGGGAGATAGGATAAGTGCTCTTGTTCCTGGCAACAGATTGTAGGTTCACAATTTAAGAAAAGAAATTAGAAAAGGAAAGAGACAGCAATAAGAAGTAGAGGAGAACATAGAAATGCCTCTTAGGGCATGTATTGATGAAATGTTGCTTCACCAACAATAGTTTTTGAGTGATGATAATTTTATAAAAACAAATGAGTTTAAAGATTTCTTAAGGTGGTATAAAAAGGAGAAGATCAGGGAACAACTAAAATCAGATGGTGAAGAAACAGTAACCAATGAGGCTCTTCTAGCTCTATAGACATATGATCCTGAAAGTGAAGATGTTTCTCTTGATGAGGCTAGAAAGATGGTTTTGAACAGTGGAATTTTTCTTGCTGAGGGATAGGATTTAGCCTCAGCATTCATAATTGATCAAATTAGAAAACAACCAGATCTTAAGATGGAAAGTGAGATCCAGATGGGTGACATGATCAAATGGTTTGGATACAGTCCAAAATCACAAGCATTTTCCATGTGGAATTTATGTCCAAAAGACTAGAAGCCTCAACTTTTAAATATTCAGGAGAGCATGGTTGGAAATAAAATGGTATGGACAGTACAGAACACTTGAGATCTTGAGATTTCCCAAATGATGGCACATTGGGCACACTTAAATGAGGATAAGACAAAGTAGTTGTCTGAAAAGTGTGGTGTTTTAATTGAGGAGGCTAGTGCCCTAGAAAAGGATAGGGAATTATGTCATATTAAGATACATCAATAGGATAAGGTAATTGCTGAGATGACTAGGATATTACAAAAAAAACCCAAAGTGGTATATGTGCCCTCAGTGTAGCCTTTGTAGATAGAGGAGAAAGTTAAAGCAAAGGAAGTGGTTGAAACAGAGGATGTGTCCAAAAGGAATAATGAGGTGGCCCTAAATGCATTAAGGAGCATTCTTCAGCATAGGATAGATATACTAAAAGGTTAAAAAGATATCATCCTGAATGCTTATAAAAAGTTACCCATCTTACATGTTGAAGTAACAGGGTATATATCTATTTTGAACCCTTAATTTGTCACATGGTCTCCTAGGGTACAGTTATTTGAGAAACTTGCCTCTTTGCAACAACATAGGCCAGATTTACTAGAGATTGTGATAGAGGTGGAAGATGAAATAAAAAAGGTAAATGTATCTTTGTCTTTCTTTAAGGGTAAGCTAAATCAGATAGAGGCTAAGATAAGCCTATTTTCACCATATTTCAATAGGTTTGTTCCTCCTTTGAAAGGACAAGATGATCAGGTCAAGGCCTTGGAGGCCTGGAGAAATGAGTTTGATAGCAGAATGCCTAGTAATGAGGCATTTATTTTAGGATCTAATTTAGATTTATATGGTTTTAACAAAATTTTGGATGAAGCCTTCAGGGCAGAGACTGACATAAATAAATTTTTAGTTGATTTCAAGAGCATTACTGATGTCAGATGGGAAAGGAAAAAGGGACAACTGTAGAGTATTCAAAGTTTTAAATGGCCTAAAAAGGATGAGGTGATAGCTTGGGATTTGATGACTAGGCCAAAGAAGAAGAAGCTTGTGGAGATAGAGGAGGAGGTCCTGGATGAGGAGTAGAAAGGAACACTTGGTGCCTAACCATTGAGCACATGGAGGTTAGTTATTATCAAAGACAAGTGTAGGTTAGCCTGAAATGGCAGTCACTTGATCTCAGTATGAATATTAGATGCTATCCTGAATATTTTCAGACAAAGGTTCCATAGCTCACATGAAGACAAAGAAGATCAAATTTCATCCCCTATTTTTGTCTTCCCATCGCTTATACATTCTCATTTCTTGTCTTTTCTATACTTTTAGGGTTAGGTTCCTTAAACCATCCAAATCTTGTTGCATCCTATCTTTAAGGAATCCAAGATGGTTAAGGACCTATAAATAGATCAAAAATTGTAATAGTTTAAGAGAGATGAAACATATTAGCAAACTAGACTTTCTAAATTTCACTCTGTGTCTTTGAGATTTTTGAGCTTTTTATGTACTAAAGCAGAAATATATGAATAAAATACAGTGCAACTTTACTGTATATTATTATTGTCTCTTTACTTATTGTGTATGCCTATTTATGTTTAATCTGTAAATCATTTTAAGCATATTGGTTACAAGGTAGCTATCTAATTGCTTGCAAGTTTCTTTCAAGGGAAGAATTAAGTTTTGTAAGTAGTTTCAGGGAGCATAACAATATCTAAGGATTTGATACAGTGTTATAGAAATGACAGTATAGTTTGCAAGGCATCTTATCTAAGTTGCATGTAGGTTGTAAGGCATCTTACAGTATTTTGTTTTATATATCTCTGTGGATTTTTATTTATTGATTCTATAAGCCCAAGGATAGGCACTGGTCTAGGAACTTGTTTGGTAATCCATCATCATCCAAATATTCAATACTATTCAAAATAAATTACTTTTAGAATATATGTGTAAAATCAATTGTACTCGCAGTGAATAAAGTTGAATTTTTTTGATTTCTTAAAGAGTAAATCATTAGGTTACCCCTCCTAAAGTAAAAGGAAGAAGGATGAAAGTCCTTGTCTCATTGGTTTATGTTATTAAGACCATAGCCTGGCTTGTAGTACTCTATTTCAACCTAATTATTGCAATCTCCAAGGTACTTTATAAGTTATTACAGTGAGGTCTGAAGTAAGTAACCAGTGAATGAATTAGTCCACCAAATACATAAGCTGAAGAATCAGTAATCTTTTAATAGGTAATACCTACCTAAGTCTGTGGAACTCAAAAATGAAGGAGGTGATAATAGGTATCCCCAGTGTTATCAAATACCTTAGCAAATAGCCTTTCTCTTGTCAAAAGGGAGTTTGCATTCAAGTATAATCAGTATACTGTCATTTTCAGGTTATGGTGCAAGAAAAAGAGCTAACAGGCTAGTCCTTATAGGACTGTGGGGTGGGGCTGAGACCCCCCCAAAGAATATTTTTTTATTTGTTTAAATTTAATTAAATAAAATTTAATTTGTTTAATTTAAAATGTGTTTAAATTAATATTTTTATTTGTTTAAAATTTTAGTTTATAAAAAAAAACTATTTAAATTTATTTTATATAATTTTATATATAGTTTAAATTATTTTAGTTGTAATTAATACTTATAAAGTATTAATTTTAAACAAATATTAAATATTGATTTGGACTTATTATTAATGATGTGTTATTAATACACATAGTCTCAATTTTTCGTTCATGTTAAGTTTGTGTACTTCATGTTGTCAGATTTAGTGGAACATGTGGTTGGAGAGATAGAGTTGTTTAGGTGATCAATCAAGATCTGTCTACAGTGTTTGTTCTAAGTCTTTGATTTGGATACCTTTGTAGACATATATAGATGTTCCTATTTAATTATTAGTCATGGTTTCGCTTCAAGCCTCTTATGTGTAATCTCCTAGATACTGGTCACTCTAGGTAAACTATGACATTTAATATGATATATTAGATGGGTTAATTAGTAGTTTAGTTTGTGTATTTGTGTAAATGGGATTTGCTTATTATGATCCAATTTTACTCTTATTACAAAAGCTCTGAATGTTATATATATATATGTTTTCTATATCTTTTGCTTGTAATTATATTTGAGTTTTAGTAATTATCAAATGGATTAATTTATATAAGGTAGATGTTATAAATTAGTCTTTAAAGGCTTAATGTGCAATATCTTTGGAAGATTGAATTATACTATGGTTAGTAATTTTTATCTGATAAGCTAATTTGCAGAGTGTAACTATAAATTAGTTTATCATTAAACCTTTATTAGCCTATCTGGAATCATTTTTATCATATCAAGAGGTGTTTTTCTGAATAGAAGTTAAATGGATTGTGTGTTCCTCTTTTATATGAAAATTCTATGTGTCAGTTGTTTGTGGGGATTAGTTTGCTATCAGGGGGTAAAACTAGAGGTTTGGGTTTTCTGTCTCTATGATGTTTTGTATGCTTCAGTGCATGTTCATGTTGTTATTGATTTTGGGTCTCAATATTTTTTACCCAACCTGGTTGTTGATCTTGTCTATGTGATCATGTGATAGTACTTTATGTGGAGTTGGTTAATTGAGAACCAATAGTTCTTGTATAGGTAAGAACCAGATTTGAGAGTTGTGTTCTTCTCTTTGATATTGTTATGATTCTCTTAGGGTGTATCCCTGTATAAGCGGGAATCAGTGATGAGGTTTGTAATATACCTTTGTGATGTTCTTGTGTGAACATAGGATAGGTTACCTAGTTTTATAGTAGGAGGTGTCTTGCAATAAGTGCTAGAGCCTACAAGTGGCTACTAGGATCGCTTATTGTAAGTAGTGGTAACAAGTGATAACATAATAATTTATTAGGATTGGGATAGTATTAAACTAATAATATTAATGCCTCACCCATGCTTGAGCGCTAATATAGGTTAAGATGGAGGATGAGATGATTCTTTCCCCCTTTTGAGGTGTGGGTTCAGGCATCATTAGTGATCTTGTCTATATGAAAGGTCATTGATGCCGTGTATAGTCACTTGGGTGCCAGAATCCAGTAAGGGATTACTAGGAAAAAAGTCAAGGATGCAACGTACATGATGAAACCTTCCTATATACAACTTAGGTTATCCTACGTGTGTCAGTACCTCTGGTGTTGTTTAGTGTTCCTTGTTTTCGATTAGAGTGCTTCTAGGATCTTCCTATGCATGGAGTATGAGGTCATGTATACCTTGTTTATATTCTTGTTGTATACCCTATGTGATGGGTCTGCTACTATCTCCTCAGCATGGTGGGAGTGGACCTTTAGTTCCACGCGGTTGGGTGGTAGTGATTCTTATTACCATTGAGATTCAGATGGATTCTTCTTCATGCTTGGATGTTTCTTATTGTAGTTTCATCTTCCTAGTATTTTGGAGACTTGCTCGGTTACTTGAGATGTGTTTTGTACCATATGTATATATTGGTTATCATCCTTGGAGGATGCATTCTATTGTGTATTATGTATTATTACATACCCTGCAACTTGTGCAGTGGATGTTGATAGGGTAGTATACCTTATGGTATCAGATGTATATGTAATCATTTATATGAGATGTATGTTATTGGTTTCAGATTATGTAACCTTTATGTCAGTTCTTTATTATTGTAATCATAGATTAGTTTGTTTAAGTAATTCTACATCAAGGAACCCTTGAGAAATGTTAATCATGGATGTGTTGTATTTCATGTATGTCATGTACTTCATTGTGTTGCTTCCACATTTTTATCATTATTGTTTGTAAACATTTAAAAAAAAATTATTCCGTGAACTTAGTGTTATGTTTAGGTTAAGTTCTCCTGGGTTCCCTGGTGGGGCATTACAGTGATGCTATGATCATTGTTCGTCGCTGTCTCCAGAATTCCTTAGCTCTCCCTTCAGCTTGTTTGATCAAGACTGCATGAATTTTTTCTTCATCAATTTCTCTTCAACATCCTCTTTCTGTTCACTCCCCTTAATCCACTTTTGAAATGAATTAAGCTTGTCTCTTATATACACACAATATTCATTGTTCCTTGGTTCTTGACTCTTGGCATGATAAACAATCCAACCAATTTAATTTAAATCATAAATCCTAATTTGTCTCACAAATATATTCTTGCCAACTGTACAAATCATCTTTAAATCAATTACTTATCTCTAGCTTTATTTGGATGATTAAAACAAGGATAAGTATCTGTTAACTCTATCTTTAGATTCTTGCCAACTAAGCATTTTGTAATTTTCTAAATTCTCTGTTCTGTCAGGAAATACTTTAGTTAGTCATCGGTAATAACTAACTGTTTCATCAGTGTGACTTCAGTTGTCATCAGGATCTCTATCCTTGTCTTTTCTGTCGGGAAACACTGAAACACTATCTCTCAGGTTACTCTGTGTTTTTCTAGTTGGGCAACACTGTAACTTTGCTCGTTGGTAATTCTATGTATTTATTCGTAGGGAAACACTATGACTTTCTTCTTTTTACTCTGACCATAGAGTGCACTCCATTGGTGTATGTAGTCATTTAGTGCATACTTGACTAGTATGCATTACTGATTAGCATAGCCTTGATTCATGAGTTCTTTGAGGTCTTTGGTAGTATCTCCATGACCATACAGATTATATCAAGTTGACATCAATGAAAATACAATACATTAACTGATTTAATGCCTTTCATGATCATCAAATTAACATCTTCAAATATTTAATCAGTTACATGTCATCACAAATATCATGATTATAATGATCGGTAAGAACTGAACATGATCTAGAAAGGAAAGATCGACTATTTATGTTGACTAGTGTTCAGGAAGAATAGTATTAGACATATTGTGGTAGCGATCGAGTTGAGGAAAGATTTAGATTTTGTGCTAAGAGATAAATTATGTATATGGTACGAGGAATCTATGATTCCAATCGCAATAGTTTATTTCAAAGTTTTTATTGAATTATGTTTTGAGAGTGAAGATGGTTTACCTATCTTATCACCGATTAAAGTTTCATTTTAATTTGATTAAGGTGGTGGATCTGAGGCTGAGATATTAATTTTAAATATTGGTAATAAATTTAAGGATGAAATATTGGATGTTTTTTACACTGATTTCAATGAGGTTGACAAATATATTGAGCCGACTATGGTGGAAACTTCTAGGTCTTTTGTGACCTAATGACAATTTATATAAGGAGCACTAAATCATTTGATTTAGGATTGTGATTATATTTTTAGGATGGGAAGTCATGATTTGAAGGATTAGATATCAGTAAAGAATTAGGAAGGAAAGGAGCTGAATGGATCTGATAGGAAACTAGTGTCATTCTATAGATGAACAATCTTGTTGTTCCCTAAAAGTTGCAGCAAGTCAAATCCTCTAACAAGGTGAACTTTAATAGGTTCTTATTTGTAAATCCTTTAACAGGGTAGCTTCTTAATTGAGGTTTTAAATCCTCTAAAAAGGTAGATAATATTTGATTTGTATGTAATCCTAATAGTGTACTAATCACTTGTAACATGGTGAACCCTTAGAAGGGTATTTGTAGCTCCTAACAGGGAAAACTCATTTACTACAATATTGGGCTTGTGGGTGTCATCCCCACTGTGGTTTTTCCCCTCTGAAAAGGGTTTCCATGAAAAAATACTTTTTTTATGTATGTTATAGTTGTGTATACTTGATATTATTTAATATTATTTGTTTACTTCATTCATATGCTTTGTGGTTAAGAATTTGATAGTGCAGTTAATCAGATTGGTGGTTGAATTAGGTCAGTACCTATTTGTCTTGGACCCTAGTTCATCCCCCGTCTCAATCACAATATTTCCAAAAATTGGTATCAGAGCTCATTGGTCCTCCTTATATTAATCCTAACCTCTTGAGGAAAAGATCCCTATAAGTCAACATGGATAGATACAAGTATGTAAAGAAACTTGACGATGCAAGTCAAGTTATCAATAAACTAAAGGAAAAGATGTGTCATTCATTTGCTAAGAGAAGAGAGCTTGCTAAGAAGTTGAGTGAAAGTCAAGACTACATTGAATAACTATCTGAAGGTATTTTGTCTAAAGAATCAAAGGAAGTACTTGTAGATCTGATGGATAAAAATAGTGGAACCAAAAGTGAAGTGGAAAATCTGAAAAGAGAACTTGAAGGTTAGTCTGTCAAGATGGTTGAAGAAATTGAAAGAATAAGGGCTTCTGATAATGCCAAGAAAATTGTTGAAGATTCTGTAAAGGTTAAAGATGAAACCCTAATAGAAAATTTAGAGCAACTGTTCAAATTGGAGCAAGAGGTTGCTCCATTGAAGAAACACTTACATGATATAGATGAAGATAAAGCTGATATTGAAAGAGGGAATGAGGGGATAAGGAAAGAGAATGAAAAAATAAAAGAAGAGTTAAAATCTGCAAATGATCTACTAGAGAAATTTATAAATATTTCTGTTAAACTTGATGAACAACTTGGAACACAGAGGATGAATGGAGAGAAACAAGGTTTAGGTTTTACAAACTTTGAACTGGTGAATCTCCTGGCACCAAGGAAATCAATGAAGAAAGAAAATAAATACCCAAGGTAAACAATAACAATGGAAAGAGGATGTATAAGCTAGTATGTTTTAATTGTAATAAGGAAGGTCATATTGGTAATATATGTTGGTTTAAATTGATTGGTCCAGATGTTAGACTTAGGGTTTCATATTTTGTCATTAGTATACAAAGGAAATAGTTTTTGAACCGTCGGTAACATAATCATCGAAAGAAAGGTTTATAGTGCAACCCAACATAGCAGTTCATAGAGGTCACCAAAAATGTTAAGTACAAGAGAACACTGAAACCATTCTTCACTGATAGACAAGTTCATAGAGTAACCGATAGACAAGTTCATAGAGGAACCTGATAGACAAATTCGGAGAGGAACCCGATAGACAAGTTCACAGTGAACACTGACAGCTAGTCTACAGAGAAAATCAAGGAGAAAAATGTCTATAGAGACATCACTAAGGAAAGACTACAGAGAAACCTGAGCACCAGTCTATCAAGAGACAACTTTAATTCTGAGAAATGTGGATCTAAGTTACATGTCAGATAAAACACTTAAGTTTTATATTTAGCTTTAATTCTTATCTTTAAAACCATTTCTTGAGGGACAAGTAAAGAAAATTTGAATTTTTTTTATCATTCTAACTGATTGAAAACATGCAAACTAGGAGATCAACGTCAAGTTTTAAACCTTTGATCATAGAGTTATCATTGTAAAGCGTGAAACCTATTTAGGTCAATTCATTGTATAAATAGATGTGTAATAAATCATAATAATAGATGTGATGATGATTGTATCTGAAGAGGACATCTATGGATCAAACAGAGAGTTTCATGTAGAAGGACAACAAAAGATGAAATGAGTTATGAAGAACAAGATTCAAGGTTACCAAGAAGAACAGAGGTATTAATAAATCACTATAGGTGATACATCATATTGTAAACTTTAAAGGATATGTACTCAGCAATTCAAGATTGCATTTTATCAGGTCAACAAGTATTTTTGACTACATTCTAACAAGTGTAGCAAATAGAAGAAATCCTTTAAGAATGTGGATTTAACAATCCTTATGTAAATCTCTTACCTGAGTGCACACTTAACAGTGTTGCTAAATCTCTTAACCGAGTAGATCTAACTAGTCTAAAATGTTACTCCTAATAGGGTAAGATCATCAAAAGTGATCAAAATTGTAGCCTTAACTAGAACCTTCCATTATGTAGATAGTGAATCTTTGTGGGTTTCATCCCCATCACAGTTTTTACCTTCTAACAGGGGTTTTCTACATTACCAATTCTTGTGTCATGTGTCATTACATTTCATGAATTTTTCTATGAATGTTTACATGCAAATTAATTTTGTGATTTGATATTACATGCACAAAGATAGAATAGCATCTATGGTTGGTAATGCTAGGAATTGATTACTAAAGGATTAAGGGTTAATTGATAAAAAGTGTTAAGGGTACTAATTCACCCTTCCCCTCTCAGTACAAACCATTCCATTATTCCAACAATTGGTATCAGAGCTAGACCTATTATTTGAATAGTTTAAATCACTTGAGAGAAAATATCATACAATGGAAAGGTATAAGCTAGACAAGAATATTGAGAATCAGAAATTATAGATATAGATCTTCTATGAGAAATACAAAGAAGATAGGATCAAGATGAGAGAGCTGATAGATGAAAGAAAAGTTATGGAATCTCGCTACAATGAAACATACTATCATGAAAAAGAGATACCTAATTTTTTTGAGTCATTAGGATATACATCTTGCAATATATCAGACACATCTAAAGGAAGCATTACTAGTCTGAATAAAATAATTCAACATCTAACAGAGAAAGTAAAAGTACTGCAAATCAAACAAGAGACACAGATGGTAAGGATGATTGATGTTATGAATAATGCTAGACAAGATGAACAAGAAAGAACATTAGCAATTAATGACAGGAGGAAGATCACTGAAAACCTACAAGAGAAATAAACTAAAATACAAAGGCTTACTAAACATCATCATGAGATCGCCAATCAAATCTTTATTATGAGTCATGAGGCAAATTGAGTGAACGTAGAAATGAATGGGAAATTGGAAGCTGTTGGTGAGCTAAGAGAAGAAAATAAAAAATTGAAGCATGAAGTAAGGATTTAGCAACAAAACAATGATATGCTCAAGAAAGCTGAAGAAAGTACAAAAATAATGGATGATTTTTTGGATGGACAAAGAAGAGTCAACAACAATAGCGGTCTAGGGTATACCGAGCATGGAGAATCATCACGTCAAGCTGATAAAAAGGATGTCTACACAAATCTAAGACCAAGGAAGTAGACATGCAATCACTATGGATAACCAGGCCACACATCAAATGTTTGCAGGAGCAAAGCTAAAGGTATTCCTAAATCCACATCTAAATTCATAGGAAATTGTTATAACTATAACAAGAAAGCACACAAAGTAGATGAATACAAAGCTAAGGTGAAACAACCTAAGGAGGAAACCTACATGGAAAAATATTTTCCTACTTGCAAAATGCATGGGCATACATCTCTTGAATGCATGAAGAAGAAAAAGAAAGCATGTAAGCCAAAAGAACAAGAAAATTCTTATCAATCAAAAAGAGTCGGTAACTCATATGTTTGGGATTAAAAAACATGGACAAACTACATAGGATGTGGTAGATATGGACACATTACTGCAAAATATATGAGAAAATGGTTGAGAAGTTCTAGAAGCTGGACTAACCCCAGAATGACATGCTTACACTATCATAGGGTCAGTCATCTAAGAAAGAACTGCAAAGACTGAGTGACAGAGACAAGCACTTTTTCCAATGGAAATACCATTGAAGACATCAAGAAAATGAGAAACAAAATGTGGAGAAAAGCTACAAATAATGATGATGCTGGACCAAGAAATACAATTGATTAAACCTTATCCATTAGATCTAGTGATATCACCACCCTTACCTAAGAAGAACAAGTATGGAACTGCACTATACAAAGCTATATTTTACATCAGTTCCATTATATATTGATAAAATGCAAAACTATCATGAATAAAGATGCACTATGGTATTACTTATTATGAATTTTTGAATCCAATCTCGTTGGTCAAATGCATACCAAGAATTTTGGGTGAACATATAAAAGATAAGTTGTTAATGTAAATTGAGCATCATCGATAATCATGTAAAAATACAATGTAGTCCTTGCTACATACCAAGCTCCATTGGTGAACATGTGAAAGGTCAAATCAGTTGAAACTTACCCTGAGCATCGTATTCTTGCTGAGGATGAAGTTAGTATGTTCCCCAAGAGACTACGTATTTGAGCACTGAGAAGTGGCTAAATCATTTATTGCACCACTTAGGGAATCATCTATAAAAGAGTGACAAAAAATCTCATTCATTCACAAAGTGATTAAGATCAAAGAGTAGAGTGAAGAGCATAGAAAAGAAGAGTGAAAGAATAGTGACCCGATTGTAGAGTGACTCACAAGCATATTCACGGTATTCAGACAGATTCACAACATCTATAGCAGATCAAGTTAGTAACTAAGACTCACTAAGTTCACAGTTTATTTATGGGAAAATCCCTAATTTCATAGAAACATGACAACCACATCTCGTGTCTCCAAGATCAATAATGGAAAGGATAAGAAAGTTAATTTGATCAAGAACTCTACATGTAAAGAGCCTAAGTACAAATTTTGTCCAGAGGTATCTTCACAACCCAATGATGCTGGAGTGTTCTCAAGCATACCACCTAGGGTTTTTATAGTTGAGGATGTTTAAGCCTATATCCACTACAAAGTTGCAAAAATCAGAGATCTAAAAGTTGAGGAAGCTTCAAGAAGCTTTGCATAGACATAAACATCAAAGATGAACATAAACACATTGAGGTGAAAGGGATGAAAAATGCCCTAATGTTCCCAAAGGAATTCAAGATAGAGTGGATCCAGATAGTTATTAGCTAGGTACATGACCAAAACATGTGGCTGGATGAGCAAAAATAGATCACTAAGGATGTAATACATGCAGTGACTAGGTATCTTGTAACCGACAAGGAAAAAGAGCTCAAACATCCTCCTCACCCCAAAATATAAAAGATGATAGGTGTAGTACGGGATGGTAGAGGATTGAAGGTAAATTTCATCACCAATCTAGAACTACAATTCAATGCACATGTGCTGGGATACAAGGTATTCCAAGCTAGAAAAATGAATAGCATTGCATGCAGAGCAGTTGACACTGCCCATAAGATTGTGAAGAAGGGTCTACAAATGGATCTATCTAAGCTTCTACTGAAGCAACTAGAGGAGAAAATGAGGACCATTAGATCAGAAAAATATAATTCATTTAATTTTGGTTCACTCTTCATGTGTACATTTTTCTATTTCCATAAATTCTTCCCATCTGTCAATAATGTCAATTGGGACACTAACTGACCAGTAAAAATTCAAATTAGTTAATTTATTAAGTCACTAGGGGACAACTTTACATCAGTCATGGATGCATATTTCACCAGATTCAAAGATAGAATGCATAAAAGGATGAGGATACCAGAACAACTGGTGGATCAATATAAAGATGATATTTGTTTCATGGTGGACACCGATACAACTTTGATCAAACCAGCTATACCGAGGATAGCATGGTTAGTACCACTTGACTATGAGATAAACATAGATCAGGGAAAAAATGCTATTGAAGCATTATTGAATGAACCACTAGACAAATCTTTACCAATATTTGGCACCTATGAATAAGCTAAGGCCAGAATCAAAACATGCTTAGTTGTTAAAAAGATAGATAGAAAGAAGACAAAAATGAGAAAGACACTTGAGAAAAAGTTGTTGGTTAATGAAGAAGAAATAGAACAAAAAGATGACACTGAGGGATAGTCACCCATCTATGAAGGTGAACAAGTGAGTGACTCTGAGTAAACTGAGTCCGATGAACCACCTGCAAAGAAACCAAGAATTATTGTTGTATCAAGGACAAGGATTCAAACTATAAAAGAAGACTCACCACTAATTAAGAAAGGACAAGTGAGGAATTATAAAAGAAAACCTCAAACCAGGAAAACATCAAAACCAAAGAGAAGAAGGAGATTAATCCAAAGTAAGGAAGACAAGGAAGAGACTGAAGAAAATGAAAAACCTAAAAAGAACAAAGTTTGTACCACAATTGATGAGATTGCTGCATCAATCATCAAGTCAGGTAGAATATCACATCCTAAGATTAGACAGTGGAAAACTCTCAAACCCAAGGATCAGAATAAGATAGAAGAAGCCATCATCAAGACAATGTGTGTATTCAAATATGTACCTGTATAGTTTGATAAGATGATGCCACAAGAACTTCAAGATAGGTTGTTAGCAAGGTGGACATATGCATTGAATAGTGAAAGACAAATAAGGGAAAGATCCCTAGTTTCAATTATGCCACCCGAGTCAAAAATGGAAGAAATTGATGAAATGATGAAGAAGAATTCAAAGAAGTTCTCAGAAAAATTGGGAGCCTACAAAGTACTACAGGGAAGCTTAATAGAGATTGAAAAAGAAAGTGATAATACTTGGAGAGGAATACTCAATCCACCTAAGGAGGATACAATCCCCGAGAAGGTATTATCTGTTACCGACACCCCTCACAATGAAGAGAAAGAGGCTGCACCGAGCCCTAAACACATTTTAATAAATGACACTAAGGATGTCAATCCAATTGAATTAAAGACTCAGGCAAGTAAGTCAATGGATGACATACCTACAAATCTATAATCATTAGGGGATACAAATGATGAAACAATAAAGGATACAACTATCATAGATATCACTGGAAGTGATCCTACTAATGAGGTAAAGATAGATGAAGATGTCACCATTACCACTGAGAAAACCAAGGAAAAGGACACAACAACGGATGTTGCATAAGTTAATATACCAGGACAAATGTCATTATTGATACAAGTGATAAATATCATCTTAGAAAAGGAGAATTCACCCGACCATGATGCAAGCATACCTGAGGATAAGGATGAAGAGGAGAAGAAAAGCACAAATGATGAAAAAAAAGTAACAGATGGAGAGCAAAAAGATGCAAGTGAAGAAAAAGGTGATGCCACTCCAAAGGATATAGAAGGAGAAGCTGGAGATAAATCTAAGGTTGATGTGGAGACATCTACAACCAACCCAAAGGTGAATATCGAGTAGCAGGTAAAATGCACAACACCTCCAAGGCCTTCACCAAGTACATCAGACCAAGAAAAAGATCTTTCTATGGTACTACATACAACTCCCTCCATCACAATTGCAAAGAAAAGAAGAAAAAGAGAAAATCTCTAGTTACATTGGATGAAATCATTGAAATACCAGACTGTGATCCTAGGACATTGGATCCAAAGTCACGTACAAGGTATGCAGAACTTTATAAATGGAAATTTATACAAGATAAGCTCAAAAAGGAGCACAAGGACACACAGGTACTAGAAACTACAAAATAAATACTATTGTAGATTGTACCTGATACCAACATTAATCAAAATGCACCTATTCTTGATCAGTTGGCAGTTCTTGCCAATGCCATCACATCACAAAATGTAGATGCAGAGAAGGCAATTGAAGAACATGCAGAGAAGAAGTACCAATACAAGCTAACAGAGAAAATCTGCCAAGAAGTGTTAGATAACAAGGTAAAGCTATCTAAACTGGTCAATACATTGGAACCAATTATTTCAAAAGCTATAACCTTAGTTCAAAAGTTATGCACCATAGATTAATTCACTAAGGAGAGTAGTGAAAAGATTGCAAAGATAGATGCAGATCTTAATGCTAGTGCACAAGGTCTCACAACCAATGACAATGTATTCACGTTACATTATGACAAGATTATGTAAGAAAAAAGGTTGAGACTTGAGATTCAAGAGGTAGAATCCAAATTCAGAGATGAGGTAACTGAGCTCTAGGCTCTACTACTACAAAATCTCACATTACTGCAACAACATATGACTTTGGCAAGAACATTGACTGCCACCCCAGAAATGTTTGTTACAGAGAACATATATCATATGCATGCCAGAATCACCTTGGAAACCATGACCCTTGAGCACCTAAAAAAAATGGGAAAAGCAAATAGAGGACATTTAAAAATCCCATTCCCACATTTTTGACAAATTGTAAGTATTACACCTTTGTCCTTACTATAAAAAAAGGGGGAATTGATATGATAAAAGGGGAAATGATTTGGTGTGATAAGGTGAAAGGGGGAAATAATGAAAAGGGGGAAATATATGTATAAAGGCAAGTGTATATACATGTACATATACTATACCAAGGCATGCACATAGGGGGAGTCATATTGACAAGGTAAACATATGGTGTATATACTAAACTTTTTAGTTTTGCACATATCAGTTTTTGATACTAATGCCAAAGGGGGAGATTGATTATCATATTTTGTCATTAGTATACAAAGGAAATAGTTTTTGAAACATCAGTAACATGATCACTGAAAGACGGGTTTATAGTGAAACCCAACACAATAGTTCACAGAGGTCACCAAAAATGTTAAGTACAAGAGAACACCGAAACCAGTCTTCACCAATACACAAGTTCACAAAGAAACCTGACAGAAAAGTTCATAGAGAAACCTGATAGACAAGTTCACAGAGGAACCCGACAGACAAGTTCATAGTGAACACCGACATTCAGTCTATAGAGAAAACTAAGGAGCAGAATTTCTACAGAAACATCATCAAGGAAAGTCTACAGAGAAAACTAAGCACCAGTCTACCAAGAGATAGTGTTAATTCTGAGAAATGTGTATCTGACTTACACATCAGATGAAACACTTAAGTTTTATATTTATCTTTAATGCTTATCTTTAAAACCATTTCTTGAGGGAAAAGTAAAAAAAATGTAATTGTTTTAATCAGTCTAACTGATTGAAAACATGCAAACTAAGAGATCAAGGTCAAGTTTTAAACCTTTGATCATAGAGTTATCATTGTAAGCGTGAAACCTATTTAGGTCAATTCATTGTATAAATAGATGTGTAATCAATAAGAATAAGAGATGTGATGATGATTGTATCTGAAGAGCACATCTATAGATTAGATAGAGAGTTTCATGCAGAAGGACAACAAAAGATGAAATTAGTTATGAAGAACAAGATTCAAGGCTACCGAGTAGAACATAGGTATTAATCAATCACTATAGGTGATACATCATATTGTAAACTTTAAAGGATCTATACTTGGCAATTTAGGATTGCATTTTATTAGGTCAACAAGTATTTTTGACTACATTCTAACAAGTGTAGCAAATAGAAGAAATCCTTTAAGAAGGTGGATTTAACAATCCTAATGTAAATCTCTTAACCAAGCAGACCTAACTAGTCTAAAATGTTACTCCTAATAGGGTAAGATCATCAGAAATGATCAAACTTGTAGCCTTAACCGATACCTTCCATTCTCTAGATAGTGAAGCTTTGTAAATTTCATCCCCACTACAATTTTTACCTTCTAACAGGGGTTTTCTGTGTTACCGATTCTTGTGTCATGTGTCATTAAATTTCATGAATGTTTACATGCAAATTAAGTTTATGATTTGACATTACATGCATAAAGATATAATAGCATCTATGGTTGGTAATGCTAGGAATTGATTACTAAAGGATTAAGGGTTAATTGATAAAAACATTTAAGGGTGTTGATTCACCCCTCCCCTCTTAGTACAAACCATTCCATTATTCCAATAGGTTTAAATTGATTGGTCCAGAGGTTAGACTTAGAGGTTCTACTACTAAATCAAAAAATTCCTATGCTAGAACTGATAACTACAATGATAGACCTAATACATTTCATGGATTTTTTTACTATTGCAACAAAGTTGGACATAGAGCTAATGAGTGCAGGGTAAGAAGAAACAACCAGTGGTCACATGATTACAATAGTCAAAGACCTATCAATTAAGGTAACTGGTCATATTTTACTTGTTCTAAATGTCGCAACTATGGACATATGGCTGGGAATTATAGACTAAGATAATACAAAGACAATTCTGGTCCCTAGAATCTATAGGTATGGTCTACTATGTTTTTAAAAAGTTTGGTCATCTTTTTAGGTCATATACATAAAGAAAGTATACTAGAGGTCAACCGGTGAACAATAATGAAAATTCCAAAGATAAATATGTTATCTCTATAGATATTTTGTTGTCACTAGTTAAGGAAAAGTCATATGAGTCAAAGAATCAATCGATGAAAAGGAGAAAGACAAATATTTAACTAGTTGGTAATGTACAATGAGTAAGATAGTGAAGTTGGTAAAGAACACAAAAGAGCCAAAGACACTACATCGAGAGTCTACAATTACTGAACACTGAGCACATATGAAGTACACTATGTTGACAATTACCTAGTACTAAAGATCATTTAACTGATAAAAGACTCCACTGAGTAACTTAATTTATTCTAATCATGAAAAGGATGCATTTAATGAATTGGCACAATATTAATTATGATTATACAATACACAAAGATCAGTTTGTTACAAGATCAATGATCAAATTAATTCAAAGAGAATATCTGAGGAGTAGATTATGCAGTTAATGAAAGTTTGTTATTTCCAAGAAAAACACCAAGTACCAAAGTAAAAGTTACATAGTCATCGAGTGGAAAAGAAGATCTAACGGTTAAAATCAAGTCACAACAACCTAACACATAAGATTAAGAGGCAATAAATCTTATATTTAATGGATGATTTACAGAGAATAATAGAGTGATGATACAGAGAAGAGGCTGATATTGTTAGTAATAGTAAAAGTAATTATTTGAAGAACAAAGATCATAGAAGAGAGAATTGAGCAGATATTTAGCTATAGCAGACCAAATCCGAGCAGTTTTATTGAGATTGAGGTAACACAGATTAAAGAGCACATAGAGTTTGATCAACATTTTTTTTTGATGCAATATAGAAAACATTTTTAATCTATTAATCCTATTGTATTAAGAGATATAAATCCTAATACTAGGTAGATCTTAACCATTTTGATATTTGTAAAAACTTTAATAGGGTACATGTCTAAGTGTAGGGATTGTAAAATCCTCTAACCAGATAGACCTAACAAGTCTTTGTATACTCTTAACTAGGTAATCTATCAAAATGGCTAAACATTGTAAGCTCTAACTGAGTACCATTTATACTACAGTTAGTGAAGGTTGTTGGTATCCTCCCCACAACAATTTTGTCCTCTAACCAAGGATTTCTTCATAAATGAAATCATGGAGTTATGAGTTCTTTTACTTGAATGTTTTGATTATATATTTTATAAGATTTGTACTAGTTTTATTTCAAGCTATTGAATTCGGTAAATAGTAGCTACAACAATATATGGTTATAGGCAGTTTCAACTATAAAAAATTTTGTGGTACTGATTCACCCCTCCCTTTTTAGTCCCAACTTTCCATAGTCATTCCAACAATTGGTATCAAAGCTACTACTCTTGAGTTATAAGGTTTGACCACCTGAGAGTTAAATATCTTAGTCATAGAAAGGTTTAGGAAACTCGGAAGAATTGATGGTCTTGAATCTGAGTTGGAGAGTGCAAGAGAGTCAATCATTGATCTAAAGAAGAAACTTGAGAAGTCTCTAAGGATTAGATTGAAAATATATGATGAACTGAAGGTTACACAAGAACAAGTTGATACACTTGATACATTATCTAAAGGCAATGTTACTAATGAGTCAGAGTCATCTATAAAAGAACTACTGGAAAAAAAAATGATACACTTACCGAGCAGTTGGACCTAATGGATATAGATCTTGAAACTAGCATGATAAGAATGACACAATTGATTGAAGGAAAAAGGATTGTTGAAGATGAAGAGAAAATGGTAGAAGATGATAAAAGACAAGTTGAAATTAGGTTATTAGAGAAAGATAATGAGATCATGTGAATGACACAAGTTCACTATGATATGACTTACCAACTTCTTGTTAGGATTAAGTAATACTGAGAGGGGGGTGAATCAGTATTACAGAACTTTAAATAAATCTTAAACTAATTCCAAATAAATAAAAAGCATACTAAAATGAAAATAACACAAAAATCATAACACCATTATTTTTTGTCGAGGAAACCCTGGCCAAGGGAAAACCCCAGTGGGGATGGTACCCACAAGAAAGCACTAAAGTATAATGTCCCTTTAAGGAGACCTAGCCTTTTTAGGAGCTGAATATTACATAGTAAAACTAATTTTTAGAGGAATAACAACCATGTTAAAGGTATACAACACCTGGTTTGGGGCCAACTGAGCTTACAAAACTTTTGTTACAAAGTGTTCTCAATAATC
>MU223184.1:176672-194318 GCA_018584345.1 Thuja plicata | reverse complement strand
TGAATCTGCTAGCAAGATCTAGATCAATGATCAAGATCTATTATTTATGCCCCCAAGGCATTCTAATTTTCTAATTGGCTCCATGCCATGCATAGTATAAAATAATTAAATGCATAATTAACTCAAAAGACAAATAATAAATGTGTACCCCAAATCTCATACAAGTCAGCCTAAACATTTCACATCAAAGTTTGAATCAATCCTGACATGTATGCAAAAACTGTTCTGCTCAACACTTAACATCTTTTTTGCTCGACACTTAATATTCTACTCAGCTCAGCATGATGTAACTTGGCAACCTAAAAACTTTCTTGGAAATTTTGCTTGGCCTTGAATGTTTAGCTTGGCCATAGTGATAACCAATCAAAACTACCTAAATAAATGACTAAGTGTTTGTCACTAATCATCAACAAAACTTAGGGATTAACAATCTCCCCCTTTGATATTAGTGGCAAAAACAAACTTATCATTTCTTTCGATTCGTTCCATCCAAAAATTTTCCTAAGTACACAATGTACTCCCCCTAGGAATGTACACAATACTACATACACAAATTTACATGCCTTCAAAAAAAATATTTACAGTGATACCTGTATTGATCTTCTTACATTGTATCCCTGTCAGTCGTGTCAGATTCCCCCTTCTTTTTGTCACTTATTTCAGGTGGGGTCAAGTTATACTTATCCAAAAAAAAATTATGAAGTTTTCAGGTGGATGCGAATGCAGTGTCCCAACTGTCCTTAACAGACATCATAACCTCTAATTTAACTTCTTGCTTGGCAGCTAGACTTACTAAACTTTCTGTAGTGGAGAGATGAGAATTTCTCTTAACCAATTCTTTTGTAGATGAAAGTTCTTTTTGAATTACCTCCAGATGAGGTATCAGGTTTGTCTAGATAGTAATTAATTTGGTCCTTTTCTGACCATCTTCACCCATGAGCTTAGCTATCCTCCTTTGTGCATTTGTCAATCTGTTAAAATGTAAGGATCTAGTGCTAGCATCTATACTCAGTGAACTTCCAATTGACTTTAAGTCTAATTTCAATTTCTCTATGGCCTGTAGATTATCCTTTGTGAAGAATTCAACATCACATAACTTCTTATAAAAAGAATAAACATTAGTTGCAACTTCCTTCAAAATTTCTACAAGAGAAGAAAGTTCAACCTACTTTACCGCAATCTCTCCTGATATTTTTTCCAGTACTTTTTTCTCTAATTTCCTCTCAGACCATTGCAATAACTTCTTATTAGATTCAATGTTGTCATCATTCATCTTTTGCACAATATGAACTAATTTTTCAAGAATAGGAGCTTGAGGATTGTCATCTTCCATATCAAAATCTTTTACAAATATATCCTTGATGTCATGTAACACCTACTTTTGCTTATGCTCTCTTTTCATTTCCTCTTGTCTTTTCTTCCTCTTGAGTAATTCTTGAAGAGTCTCAATCTGTTCATAAGATAAAACATTGGGATCCCATGGTGGAATCAAAATAAATTCATCTAATGTGATATTAGGAGTGGGGGACTTTTTCCTCATGACTTTCCTCCTCTTAAGTTCCGGTGAGCTACAACTCGGCTTTGTTTCCTCAATACCTTTTCCTGTATGAGTAGTAGTCACCATTGCATCTTTTAATTTAGTCAAAAAAATTTGTTGATCAGGTGTACCTCCTATTTTGAGTCAAGTGGGAGTAGATGATGCAAAGTGTGGTAAACCAATGAACACTTGCACTACCTCTTGTTCCTTAGGTTCATTTTCAGTATCCCTCGTCTCCTCACCACTATCTAAGACTATTTTTACAACCTCTAAAATAGGTGAATTATGTGTAATTACCTCTTGTTCATTTGTTTTATCCTTTTCTTCTTCTTTTTGGGCATCTTTATCCTTATGTTGCTTTTGAGTTCTCTCTTCATCTTCATCTATACTCTTCTTTCCTTCATCCTTAGTATCCTTAATAGGCAATTCTATAGTTGTGTCTCTCAGCTCATCCTGACCCTCATCATCCAAATTACTAGAGTCATCAATTGTCGCATCAATTGGACTGTCTATTGTCAGATCAATAGTGTTTACTATCTCTATTGGTCCTTTTGGTTCTGATCTAGTCTTGTCAGGCTTAGATGTTCCTTCAGCAGTCTTCTTCTCTTTTGGAGCAATTAATCCAAATATTTCCTTCCAAATCCTAGTACTCTATTGTACTACACTTTCAATATAATTTTTCAAAATATCATAACCTCTCTATTTAGGTATGAATTTATTCTTATACTCTTCAACAAATTTTTCTCTCTATTTCTTAGTCAGCTCAAGAATGACTTGAGCTAATGTGCCTTCTTGAATCTGTCTCTCAGTAGTAAGTGCAAATTCCCATTTGCTAGATCAAAACTCATATAACTCACTTGGCACATTGTTTCCTATCTCTATAGGAGTTAACTTAAATTTGCACATCATATCTAATAGTGCTTCTTGAACTTTGTGCTTATCTTCTAAGTTCAATTTCTCATATTTGACAAAGTTAAAACCAGATAACCCTATAGAATTTCTCAAATAATTGCATACCTCATTAATATCAGTGGGTCTCTTGAATGGTGTTGTTGGTAGGTTGTTGGGTTCATCAATTACAGTCTTTTCTTCATCACTTTCTCGATCTAGATGTAGTTTCTTTCTAGGTCTCTTTACTGTAAGCTCGACACATCCTTTGTTGCAAATTTTTTATTTGAACTAGAAATACTCTCTCCAACCTTCTTCTTTTCATATACATTTGTTTGCACTACTGGAAATGTAACAATAGATGCCCTTGTCCTTGGACAATTGGCAATGGGAGTGGTAACTTTAGGTTTTTCTTTAATCGATTTGGTTACCTTGGCTACTGGTGGCTTCTTTCCTTTTGCCTTCACAGTAATCTCTACTTCAAATTCACTAACTTCTACTTCTTCTTCTATAGATACATCTTTTCCTTGTCTAGTAGATATGCCTAGAGGTGCATCCTCTAGCTCCTCATCACTCGGCAATCCAACCATTTTCTTCAGATTCTTCACAAAAATTTTCCTCTTCTCTCCATGGTTCCTACCTTAAGATTCATGGATATCTTTGCCTTAGCTTCATCTTAATTTCCAAATCTCTTTGATTTTGTATCAATATCCTCTGATAGGAGTGCTATGATAGTTGTTGATGTTTCATTAATGTTAAATTCATAGGGAAATGACTCCAACCATGATACCCTAGGTGTCACAGCCTAAATGTATGTGTTGAAGGCATTATATTTTTTCATTAGTATACTTAGAGAAAAAAATGATCTGCATCATTGGTTTACTCTACACCGACAGAAAGGGCACAACACTATCCAATGCTAATGTTACCTGACAAACACTGTTAAGCATTACCCGATGAAAAAAAGGTAAATGATACCTGATGAGTAAAAATAGTGCTACCTGATAGTACAATAAAGAGAGGAACCCAATAGATATAGGGAACCTGATGAACAATTCAGTCAAGGAATGTCGATAGACTGCAAGTTCAAACTGACAACCAAGAACCGACAGTCAGTTACATCCTGCAAAAAGTGTATCTAACTTTCCACGTCAGATAAATCACTAAATTTGTATTTATAACTTCTTGATTTTCTTTTAAATCCATTATTTTCAAAAGAAGAAATATAATTGTTATTATTTTAATTAGTTTTATTGTTTTAAAACATGCAAACTAAAGATCAAGGTCAAGTTGTAAACCTTGGATCTGAGAGTTAACATTGTAAATCATGAATTCCAAGAAAGGTCAATACTTGTATAAATAGGTGCTCAATCCATTGAGAATTTTTGTTGTTCAATGAAGATAGTAGCCACGAATAGAAACTAAAGACTAGATAGAGAACTCATGCATAAGAACACAAACAGAATCAAATCAGTTTTCAAGAATAGAACAGAGGCTACTAACAAGCAGAGAAAAGGTATTCATCAATCACTTAAGGTGATATTATTGTTGTAAAGGCTTTAATGGATCTGTAAATTAGAAATGGTAGATTGCATATAGTCAGGTCAACATTTGTACTCATTCTAACAAGTGAAGTACACTAATTAAATCCTTTCAAGAAAGGTGGGCTTAACCATCCTATTGTAAATCTCATTACTGAGTGCATACTTAAATCAGTGTTGCTAAAGCTCTTAACAGAGTAGATCTTAATAGGTCTTCACCTTTATACTCTTAATAGGGTAGATCATCAGAAGTGATCAAATTGTAAGCCTTAACTGGATCCCTTCCATTTTTTAGATAGTGAAGTTTTGTGGGTGCCATCCCCACCAGAGTTTTTACTTCCTAACAAGAGTTTTCTGTGATACCATATATTGTGTTATGTGTTTGTCAATTTCATGAATGTTTCTATGAGTGATTGAAAACTATTAAAGATTGTGAACAAACATTAGATGCATAAGAAAGAATAACAGAATTGGTTGGTAAATCAGAATTGAATGATTACTAATGATAAATTGTGTAAGGGGATAAAAGTTGTAGAGGTATTGATTCACCCCTCCCCTCTCAGTACTACTTTCCATTAATTCTAAAAATTGGTATCAGAGCTAAGTATCTTCTTGAAAAGCTTAAAGGCTTAAGAGCAAAGATCATACAATGGAGTAGTACAAACTAGATAAGAATATTGAGAACAAAATTCTTGAGATACAGATGTTCTATGAATAGTATAAAGAAGCAAGAATGAAGATGAGAGAGTCGTTGGTTGAGAGAAAAGGTATGGCTACCTGGAACAATGAAATATAATATCAGGAAGAAGAGATTCCAAATTTCTTTAAATCTCTAGGATCAAAAGTGACTAATGTATCAGATACATCAGAAGAGAACATCACAAATCTAAAGGAGATCAGCCTACATCTAATAGAGCAAATAAAGATGCTATAAATCGGTCAAGAGACCTAGATGGTAAGAATGATTGATGTGATGAGTTCTGCCAGACAAGATGAAATAGAAAGAACACTTGCTATTGATGATAGAAGGAAGATTTTAGAGAAACTACAAGAAAAAGAAATGGAAATTCAAAGACATGCTGAGCATCACCATGATCTCACAAATCAAATTATCCTTATGATTCAAGAAGCAAACAGAATAAATGTGGAACTCATTGAGAGAATATAGATTATCAGTGAACGAAGAGAAGAAAATGAAAATCTAAAGCATGAGGTTAGAATTCAGCAACAACATAATGAGATTATTAGAAAGGCTAAAGAAAGAAATAAAAGAATGGGTGACTTTCTTGAAGGACAACAAAGAGTCATCAACAACAGTGGTATAGGCTTTACCGAAAATGGAGAATCATCAAATCCAAAGAATGTCTACAAAAATCCAAGACCAAGGAATCATACATGCAAGCACTGTGGAAAGCAAGGGCACACATCAAATACATGCAAAGGTAAAATGAAAGGTACTCCTAAATCTACATCTACATCTTCATTCATAGGATTCTGTTATAAATGTAACAAGAAAGGACATAAGGGTTATGAATGCAAGAGAAAGATAGAAAAGCCAAAGAAGGAAACCTACATGGACAAATACTATCATACATGCAAGATGAATGGGCACGCATCTTAAGAATGCTAGAAAAAGAAAAGGCAAGCATGGGAGCCTAAAGGTAAATAAGTTCCTTATCAGCCAAAAAGAATCGGTAATCAATATGTATGGGATTACAACACTTGGAAAAACTGTATAACATGCGGTAGATATGGTCACATCGCTACAAACTACATGAGAGCATGGACCAAAAGGTCTAGAGGCTGGTCAAACCCTAGAATGGCATGCTTAAATTGTCATAAAGTTGGTCATCTCAAGAAATATTGACAAAAACAAGCACATATCCCAATGGTAACACCATTGAAGATATCTGGAGGGAAAGAGACAAAATGTGGATAAAAGCTTCAAGCAATGATGAAGCTGGACCAAGTAATGCAAAAGGTGACACCCCATCCAATGGATCTGATGACACCACTAACCCCACTTGAGCTAAACAAGTATAGAACTGGACTATACCAAGTTATATTTTTCATCAGTTCCATTATATAAATTGATAAATAAACAAAATCTGCATGAACCAAAGATGCATACTACTTTACTTGTTACTAATCTAACAATGCAACACCATCGGTAAAAACTTACCAAAAATCATCGATGAACACAATAATGAGTTATTCACACTTACTGGAAATTGTTGGTCAACTAGTAAAAATGGTAAAATGCCAATATAACCTGACGATCATTAGTAAAAAGGGAAAATTTCAGAAGTAGTCATGACAGAATACCGATATCTATTGGTAAAATCAAAATGGTTGACAAATGACCAAATCATCATGTCTTCACCAATGATGATTTGAAATATCCTCCCAATGAAACCCGTCTTCTCATCCCAATGAGTTGTTGAGCATTTATTGCAAAGACTTAGGTCAAAAAGTCTATAAATAGTCGACGGGACAACTTCAATTTTCACCCGCGATTTGAAGAGAAAGCAGAGCGACATCAAAGCAATTCAAGAGCAGAAAACATAAGTGTCTACATATCAATTTAGCACATAGAGTTTAGATTCCTCATCATTATTGTGAATTGAAGTAAGTACCAAAGGAACTAAAAGATCTCTGTCATTGTTTTGTTGAGAAAGCCCTAATTTCAAATAAAACCCTAAATACTTGAGAAATAATGGCAACCACATCAAGGACTGCTAAGTTGAAGAATGAAAAGAATGTGGTGAAACTAATCAAGAATAGAACTTGTGTTGAACCAAAGTACAAGATTTGTCCAGAAATTGCATCAAACCCCGATGAAGCCGGCGCATTTTCAAAAATTCCACCTAGGTTTTTTCTCATAGAAGATGTTAGGTCTTATATTCACTGCAAGATTGCAAAGATAGGTGATCTAGAAATGGATGAAGATTTTAAGAAGCTATGTGATGATGAAGGAAAACTGAAAGAAGAACACAAACACTTGGAGGTCAAAGGGTTAACAAATGCCCTACATTTCCCAAGGGAATTTAAGATAGAATGGATTAGGATAGTCTTGAGCAGGATGTATGGCAACAAAATATGGCTAGACCAAACCAAGCAAATAACAAAGGATGTTCTTCATGCTTTCACTGGTTATCCGATAACTAACAAGCCTAGGGAACACAAACATCCATCCATGAAAGAAGTTACAAAACTCACCAATGCAGAAGGAGACAATAGAGGTCTCAAAGTAAACACAATCACTGACGAAGAGTTAAAATTTGGTGCATGTGTTATTGGTTGCAAAAAAATTTAGGCTAGAAGAATGAACAACATTTCTGCAATAGCAGTAAGCACAACTTACAAGACTGTAACAAAAGGAATTCAGATAGATCTGTGTGAGATCCTACTGAAGCAACTTGATGAAAATATGATCCAAATTAGGTTTGCAAAGAGAAACACATGTAAGTTTGGATCACTTATTATGTGTACATTTTTCTACTTTCAAGAATACTTTCCTTCAGTAGGAAAAGTTGTATGAGACTCTACCAAACCAGTAACCCAACAGATTAGTGAACTAATTAAGTCACTACAAGACAAATTTGAGTCTGTAATGTCTGCATACTTTCTTGAGTTCAAGGAAAATATGATGGAAGGAACTAGGATTCTTTAGCAACTAGTTGAAAAACACAAAGATGAGATATGTTTCATGGCAGACACAAACTTCACACATATCAAAATGGTTGTACCAAGAATAGCTTGGTTATCACCATTAGACTATGAGATCAATATTGATCTAGCTATAAGTGCAATTGAGGCACTACTTAATGAGCCCATTGATAAGAAACAACCAAGGTTTGGTACACATGAGGAGGCCAAATCTAAGATAAAACATGGCCTATAAGTCAAGAAGACTATGAAAAAGAAAGATAAAATGGTTAAGAATCTCAAGAAGATTCTATCAGTTACTGAAGACAAAGAGCAGGATCAATAGGAGGAAACTGATGAATAGGGCAACATTGATGAAGAACTAGAAGAAAGGAAAATAGATACATAGGCTACTGAATCTGATGCACCTCCATCTCCACCTCCTGCAAAGAAGCAAAGAACACAAAGTCAAACTACTGCTACCAATACCACACCACTTAAGAAAGGTCAAGTAAGGACCTATATGGGGAAGCAGCCAGCAAAGAGAACAAGACAACAACCTGTCAAAACCACACCACCAAAGAAGAGAAAAAGGTTTGTCAGGACACAGGCTAACTTGGATGACACCAAAGATGATGAACCAGATGTAGTAAAGAAGAAATTGAAAAACCAAATGGTAGATGAAGCTGCCAAATCAATTGCTACCCATGGCATAATGGCTGATAAAAAGATCAGGCAGTAGGATACACTAAATCCAGAGGATCAGAATAAAATATAGGAAGCAGTCATAAAATCAATGATTAAAAACAAGTATGCCCCTGCTAAATTTGTAAATCAAATACCTGAAGAGCTACTTAAAAGGGTATACCAACAATGGTCATATGCCTTGAAAATAGAAAGAGAACCAAGAGAAAGAGTTCTTGTAAGACTAATGCCTCCTAAATCCAAATTTGAAGAAATACAAGAAGTACTAAAGAAACATTCAAGTAAATTTGTAGCCAAAATAAGGGCTTACAAAGTACTAGAGAGCAAGTTTATAGAACTGGATTCAATGATAGAGACCAAATGGAGACATCTCCTAGATCTACCAACAAAATCAACAAGTGCTGGGAAGAAATTACTTCTCACAAACACATCTCACAGAGAGGAGGAGATAGATAATGCAAGTCCTCAGCATATTTCTCTGGACAATCAAGAAAGTGATGATGAGCCTATTAACTTAGATATGGGAATGGATGATAATATCCAAGATATCACTCACTATGATTCTAAAAATGATCCAAAGAAGAAAGATGATGTGATATTTATCACACTCAAAGATCAACAAAGCCATCAAGTACTAAAGAAATCACATGGAAAGATAGTTGACATTGCTGATGAACAAATGTAGGACACATCAATCCTACACTTTCTTGTGCAAGACCCTGCACAAAATATACAAAAGGATGAGGATGTCACTGTTGATAAGGCACTAACTAATGAGAAGGACACCAATATTGACAAAGCCCAAGTAGCAACTCAAAGTAGCATGCCTATCCTAATGAAGGAAATAAACATACTAGAGGGCAATGAGGGATCAAATGAGAAAGAAACAAGCACACCCAAAGACAAGGGTGATGAAGAAGCCAAAGGGACAACAGATACTACTACAGAGCAAGCTACAACTGATGATTAGAAGAATGCATCTACTGATCATAATAAAGAAAACACTCAAAAGGAAATAGGGGACAAGCCTTCAGAGAAAGGTGAAAAAAGAAAGAAAGATGAGATTGAAAAGAAAATCGGAGCACATTCTGCAGAAACACCCAAGGTTAATGAAGAGATATCTTCACATAATCGATAGGTGCCCACGAAGAAGAAAACAAAAGATGCATCATTGACGAAACCTTCCCTAAGCAAGTAAGAGTGAAAAAATGAACTAGCTATGGTAGTTCATACATCTGCATCCCCTCAAATATAAAAGAAGAAGAAGAGAAAGAATAAAAATCTAGTAACTCTGGATGAAATCATTGAGATTCCAGTCTGTGATTGAAGAACATTAGATCCAGCAGCATTGAAAAGATATGCAAAGCTATGTGAGAGAAAATCCATTCAGGACAAGCTGAAAAGAGCGGCAAAAGATGCCAAGGTATTGGAAGTAGCAAGAAATATACTTCAAGAAATTGTACCAGAAATAAATATTGATCAACAAACTCCAATCATTGATCAACTAGTCACACTCACAGATGCAATAAAATCTTATAATATAGATGTTGAAAAGACAATGGAAGAGAGACTTGAACAAAAGTATGAATTCAAGCTCACAGAGAAGATAAGCTGAGAAGTTGCATTGAAAAAGGTCAAGCTATCTGAATTGGTAAGTATGATTGAACCAATTTTATTAGAATTTGGTACCTTAATAAAGAAATTGTGCACTTTAGATCAACTCACTAAAGAGTATACCAACAAGATAGAAAAAATAGATGCTGATCTTTAGTCCAGTGCACAAAATCTAGCCAACACAGAAGAAGCACTTAAATTGCACAATCAACAAATCATACAGGCTAGGAAATAGAGACAAGACATTCAGTTTGCAGAGATGAAATATAGAGATGAGGTCAATGAGCTCCAAGTTAAGCTCTTATCAACACTTACACTCCTGCAACAAAATATGACACATGCAAGTACTCTAATTGCAACCCCTGAAATGTCTGTCCTAGACAACATTTATGATATGCACCCCAGACTAGAGCTGTAACACATGGCCCTAGAACAGTTGAGAGAACATTGGGAGAAACTAATGGAAGATATCAAAATTTCCCATTCTAATGTATTTGACACATTGTAAGTTACACATTGTTGTCAAAATTTTGGCATATTGTAAGTTGTACATTTTTGTCATCAATATCAAAGAAAGGGGGAATTTGATATGTACATCACCTTAGTTAAAGGAGGAAATCATATGTATAGTGGAAGAAAGGGGAAATAATGTACACTCAAAGAATAGATAGTATACATGTACATATACATACACTATATCGATGCACACAGTAAGGGGGAGTCATATTATTTAAAGAATATAAACATGGTGTAATAATTTCAGTATCATGCACATATCAATTTTTTTGATACTAATGTCAAAGGGAGAGATTGAAGGAATTATATTTTTACATTAGTATACTTAGAGAAAAACATGATCTACACCATCAGTTTACTCTACATCGATAGACAGGGCACACCACTATCCAATGCCAATGTTACCCGACAAACATTGTTAAGTGTTACCCGATGACAAAAAGGTAAATGATAATCGATGAGTAACAATAGTGCTACCTGACAGTACAAAAAAGAGAGGAACCCGACAGATAAAAGAAACCTAATGAACAGTTCAGTCAAGGAATGCCAATAGACTGCAAGTTCAAACTGATAACCAAGAACCAATAGTCAGTTACATTCTACAAAAAGTGGATCTGAATTTCCACGTCAGATAAATCACTAAAGTTGTATTTATAACTTCTTGATTTCATTTTAAATCCATTATGTGCGGAGGAAGCAATATAATTGTTATTTTTTTAATTAGTTTTATTGTTTTAAAACATGCAAACTAAAGATCAAGGTCAAGTTGTAAACCTTGGATCTGAGAGTTAACATTGTAAAACGTGAATTCCAAGAAAGGTCAATACTTGTATAAATAGGTGCTCAATCTATTGAGAATTATTTTTGTTCAATGAATATAGTAGCCATGAATATAAACTAAAGACCAGATAGAGAATTCATGCACAAGAACACAAACATAATCAAATCAATTTTCAAGAACAGAACAAAGGCTACTGACAAGTAGAGAAAAGGTATTCATCAATCACTTAAGGTGATATTATTATTGTAAAGGCATTAATGGATCTATAAATCAGCAATGGTAGATTGCATACAGTCAGTTAAACATTTGTACTAATTCTAACAAGTGAAGTACACTAATGAAATCCTTTCAAAAAAGGTGGGCTTAACCGTCCTATTGTAAATCTCATTACTGAGTGCACACTTAAATTAGTATTTATAAATCTCTTAATAGAGTAGATCTTAATAGGTCTCCACCTTAATAATCTTAACAACATAGATCATCAGAAGTGATCAAATTATAAGCCTTAACTGACTCCCTTCTATTTTGCAGATAGTGAAGTTTTGTGGGTGCCATCCCCACCACAGTTTTTACTTCCTAACAAGAGTTTTATGTGATACCATATCTTGTGTTATGTGTTTGTCATTTTCATGAATGTTTCTATGAATGATTGAAAACTATTAAAGATTGTGAACAAACATTAGATGCATAAGAAAGAAAAATAGTAATGGTTGGTAAATCAGAATTGAATGATTACTAATGATAAATTATGTAAGGGGCTAAAAGTTTTAGAGGTACTGATTCACACCTCCCCTCTTAGTACTACTTTCCATTAATTCCAACACATGTAATATGTGTCGACTAGAAAACATATCCCCTTATAGTGCTTTTCCACAAGTGAACTAGGAATTCTAGTCCTCAACCTCATTCTCTTTTTGAATTCCACAAAGTAGTTTCCCATAATACTATTGAAATTATTGCCTAATTGTTGAATACATTCACTAGTTTTTATAGTAATAGGTCTATCCTTCTTCCAAATAATATTTCCCAAAGTATGAAATGACTTTTGTACATAGAAGAATATGCAAACTAGTAAAGAGCCAAACTTACATGATGAGCTTTTAGCTTTTTTGATCGATAGTAAGTTCTCGGCTAGTTGTGTCAATTGCAACTCAGCAAGGTCATAGGTGTGAATCTTCTTGACTATCTTCCATGCTTGGTCCATAGTTGTGTAGGGAACACTATCCAGTCAGATTTACTAATAGAACTTATGTGCAATCACTCTCACTCCAAAGTCAAATTCTAAATCTTCAATTGTAGAGATAGTCATACCTTTATTGTTCTAGATAGCTCCAGTGTTATATCTCTTCTTTACTTTGATCTCTCATTGTTCGCTTTCCACTGATAATAGGATATCTAGTTACTTGATGAATAATATCTTTAGTGATCCTAACTAGTCCATTTTCCAGCCACATATGCATATTATGAAATCGGCTTAGAAAAACCTTGATCCGTTCATCCTTGAAGTCTGGTAGAAAATCTAGGGCACGAGTTAACCCTTTGTCGGCTAAATTCTTGAATTTGTCTTTCAGAACTCCATTTACGCATAAATTGTTGTAATATTTTCTCAATTCACTATCACCTACTTCACCAATCTTAACCATGTAAGAGGATCTAACATTGTGGATCATAAGTACCTTTGGTGGGATAGATGAGAGGGCTCCATTCAGATCACCTAAAATTGCACTTTTGGGAACAGCTCAAAATTTAGGAGGTGCACATGCATCATTTCTTACTAGCTTAATTTGTTTAAGCTCCCCCTCCATTCCTTTGACTGGTGCGGAAGAACTTGCAGCCATAATCTCTAAAATTAAGGTTCAAAAATGAAGAACATGGTACCTTGGCAAGTAACACTTTGCACTATTCAACTTAGAGTTGTTGATGGCATGCTGACGAGATTTTTGAAACAAACTTTACTAAGATCAATTCTGCAACTTCTTCAATCATTCTTTGAATTCTAAAAATCGCAAGGTAAAATGAAGAATAAATTTTTCATCCTTATATAGACTTCAAAGGTCAAAGTAGGTAAGCAATAAATATTCTACACATTAGGTTAGTGCAAGCCAGCTGTCATTGGCTGACTAATACAACTTGCATACCACTCGGCTTACCATACTCGGCCATTACAAAACTTACTCAACCATCCAACTTGGCACCTATAGTGTAGTTAACTCTTCTCAGCACTTGTCACAAACATGTCCTAGTGCATCTCAACACACGCAGATATGGACTTTGGCACATTTATATGTTAGGAGCTGATGTAAGATTTAAAATTTAAATGTAGTTCCTTACATATCTCTATTTCTCAGTTAGAGATGGTGTGATCACCTGATCCATTGGATTGGGTGACCTCAGCTTCAGTGGTTTCACTACTGCTCAACTCTATTTTCCTTACCCATGTCTGGTTCATCTATGCTCTTATTTCCTCAACAATAGGAGTAGGTACTCTTGTCTTACACTCTCTCTTAGTGTCACCAATCTTCAAACAACTAAAGCATACTAGGCTTCCATTCATCCAACTCTTAGATTTCCCTCTGAAATGTGTCTTTAAGAAATCTACAGGTGCATGTCCATATTCTTCATAGTAATGACAACTCTGCCTTGTATTATAATCCTAGTTGTAAGTGTTTCCCTTCATAGGTGCTTTTTTTTGTGTCTTTGATGTCCATTTTTGTTTAGCATTGGATCTACGGTCTTGTGCTTTATGACCATGTTTCAGACACTTTTAACAATAACCATTAAATCTTGGTTTGGGAGGTGCATCACTTTCTTTACCCCAACATTCATGTGCTTTATGCCCAAATTTATTGCAATTAAAATAGTAACCATTGAACTTAGTTTTGGATTGGACTTACCTTTCTTGCTTTGGAAAATGTTTTCTATATGACCTAGTTTTCCACAGTGGTAGAAAATAGGCTTGTTGTGCTTTGTCTTTGCATTCCTCCTTTCACCATTCTTAGATGATTCTCCTTTCTCAATAGATGTATTTGGTTCAGTGTGACCTAATCTAGAAGAATATTTTGGTCTTCTTGATGCTTCTATCAGATTCTCAAAATGAGTCAAAGCTTTGTTAGGTTTATTCAGCCTTTCATTCAGTTCCTTCTCAGATCTCAAATCATCTTTCAATTGATTGTTCTCAGATCTCAGATTCATCATTTCCATATCTTTCCTACTAATCTCCCTATTTGCAAGTAGCAGTTGATTTTCCATGTCAACCTGATTGATTGTCATCATTTGCACATCATGCGTCCTTTCATCAAGTTTGACAGTTATCACTCTTTTATCTTCTTCTACCATAGCTTTGTCATCTTCAACTTTCTTCTTTTGTTCCACTACTTCACATAGTCTCATTGTCTACATTTCTTTTTCTCTTTTCAAGTTTTTGACTTCTTCACATAGTACATTGTTATTTTCTAGTAGATATGCAATTGTTGCATCACTCTCAGTAGAATCTCCAATCTAAAATAGATTTGCAGTGTCATATTCTTGATAATGAGTATCATTCATTTGTTTGGCCAAATCTTTCCTAGATATCAGTTATTTTTTCAATTATTGTCCTGCTATCTCAAGTTGATGTAATGCTAGCTGAATCTTGATCTTTTGATTCTCAATGACTTTACCCAACTTCTAAACCTCCATCTCAAGATCTATACTCACAAGCTGATTAAAAGATTTTGTAGGTGAACTATACTCATACCAATTGTTGGAAGTATAATAATGGAAAAGAAAGATACTGAGAGGGGGGGTGAATCAGATCTTAAAACTTAACCATTTAAAGAAAATTGATCCACATTCATACATATATGAATTTAACCTAACATCAGATAGTATCCACAGCATGAAATATATAATTCATAACACAGAATTTTGGTAACCCAGAAACCCAAATAGGTAAAATTGGGGTGAGGATGACACCCACAAAATCTTCACTACTATAGCAACAAAGTGTGCCTATTAGGGCTATGAGAGTTTTATTACAAAGTACAATCTACCTGGTTAAAGGTCTATTTGGTTAAGAACTAAAGATCATTACAATCTACCTTGTCAAGGGATTTCAACTTACAGTAAATTAAGCACTCAGATAAGAGATTTAAAAGGTCTGCTAGAACCACTCTGTTAAGAAATTTCACTTGATACACTTGTTAGAATGTTTCAAGTAGTGATCCTTCATTATGCACTCAGATGCTAATGACAGATCTTCTCTTTCCAATACCTTCTGTGATCTCACAATCTGATATGTCTTTACTATGTTTTTCACTGTTTTGTCATTCTACTTGATGTAGGCTTCTTCTCAAAATAACTCACTCTTCATCTTTCATGAACAATGACCCTTCTCTCACACTCTCTCTCTCTCTCTCTCTCTATATATATATATATATATATATATATATATATATCTTTCTTTAGGGTTAGAAGAAACCTTATATGTCTTTTCAAATCTGGTAGTGAGATCTAGATCAACGATCAAGATCTATTATTTATGCCCCCAAGGCATTCTAATTTTCTAATTGGCTCCATGCCATGCATATTATAAAACAATTGAATGTGTAATTAACTTAGTAGACAAATAATAAATGCGTACATATGTCAGCCCAAATCTCATACAAGTCGGCCTAAACATTTCACATTAAAGTTTGAATCAATCCTGACATGTATGCAAAAAAATTTCTGCTCGGCACTTAACATCTCTGTCGCTCGAGACTTAATATTCTACTTCACTCGGCATGAGGTAACTCGGTAACCTAAAAAGTTTCTCGGCAATGTTGCTCAACCTTGAATTTTTAACTCAGCCACAGTGATAACCAACTAAAAATGCCTAAGTAAATGACTAAGTGCCGGCCACTAATCATCAACAAAACTTAGGGATTAACAGTATAGTATCCTTCCATGTGTGACACTGTTTCTTGTCTTAGTTGTAGCTGATCTCAAAATGCCCAAGTCCCATGAGATTCATAGTGACTGTCAAAATCATGAAGTGTCAACCTTAAATTCTCTACTTCATCCTTTACTTGAAATACAATAGGTACAAGGAGGAGTTATTTCACTGTATTTACTACCCTAGTAATCACATTAGATCTTTTTTCTCCTTTTTTCTTAGATCTTTCCTTAGCTTTAGAGAATGTGATGAAGGATAGTCTCATCAACTCATATCCTCATCCATACTGTCAACATTAGTACTCAATTTTATGTCCATACTTTCCAACAACATATTAGTAGGTGTATCAGGTTCATGTTTTACCTTAGCTTTTGTCTCTTTCTCTTTTGTTGTCTTATTCTCAGTTCTCTGTTCAGACTCAATATTATACTCTTCCTCCTTTTGTTCTTCATTTTTCTATTCTTCTTCTTTTTTTTCTTCCTTCTCTTTTGTAATTGTGTTGTCCATACTACCTACAAATGGGTTTTTCATGCCCAAAAGTTGGGCAAAAACACACAAACAAAGTTTTTTAAAAAACATACAAAAGGAAGACTAAACTACCTTAAGGATAAGCAAGTGCACACAAAATGGTGCAAAGGTGAAATAGTACTAGAAGGGACAAGCTAGGTAGGATATCTCTTAGTACTATCCTATAGGGATCCCTAAACTGGATACTTCGATTGACATGCATATCGAGGTAGTTGACCAAAAGTCAACTATTCTTTGAAGTACGTGAAAGGGAGGTACTAGGGCCTGCTAAGTCCTATTGAAGGCTTAGGCATGCAAACCAAGATAATTGACCAGAAGGTCAACTAGGGTTGACCAAAAAAGTCAACTATCTCTGAAGGGTGTTAAACTAAAACCCTAGGGTCTAGAGGCTGCAAGGAGCACCTGGTTCAAAAATTGAGTCATATGGTTAAGGTTAAATCATGGTTGACCAAAAGTCAATCGTGCATGCATTTAGTCAACAATATCAAAAATGCCCTAAAGTAGGGCTATATGCAAAGGTATGGGGTAGTCTATACCCGCTAAATAAAATTTAACGTCAAAAAGTTATTAAATAAGAATGAATACTTCATTTAGATAATTTATGTTTTAAATAGTAATTTTTAAAAATAAAAGATTATCAATACCCCTTAATGTAAAATTAACATCTTAGCAAGTGAAATAACTAACATTTAAAATTTTACATAAAATAATTTCTATCTTGATATAGATTAAATCTAGGACATAGTAAGATAGTCTAACCTTTAAAATTTATCTCCTTTAATAATTGAATATATCTATGAGAAAGGAAAATCTAGTTGTAAAGGAACACGATAATCAGATTAAAGGATTCTACAACTAAATAAACAAGCTACATACATGATTGAACCGAAAAAGAAAAACTTAAACAATAAGGAAACAAGGAAGTGCAAACCTCCTCAAACTGAATCTAAGCTCCCCTTTTGATGTGTTCATG
>MU223184.1:124220-158083 GCA_018584345.1 Thuja plicata | reverse complement strand
ATATGACTAGTGATAAGAAAAAGTTTGAGACTTTTGAATACTACAAGGGTGGATCAGTAAGAATGGGAAATGACACACCTTGTCTAGTTGAAGGTAGAGGAACAATAATGTTGAATAACTAGATAAAATGTGAGAATTCCTAGTGGGTAAATGGATTAAATTATAATCTATTGAGTGTTTCTCAGTTGAATAATTCAGGTCACAAAGTTACATTTGAAAATAAGAAGGCAAAGATCTTCAGCAAATCTGGAAATATGATTGGTAGTAGTGAACAGACAAAAATTAACTTATTCTATCTGAATGATACTTAATCCACTTGTTTTATTGCTACAAACAAAGGCATATGGTTATGGCACAAAATAATGTCATGTGAAGTTTGAGGACATGATAAAGATTAGCAAAAAGAGAAATGTTAGAGGCTTACCGACGATGACCAAGCCCGACAACATCATGTGTAAAAACTGTCAAAAAGGTAAAATGACAAAGTCCAGTTTCAAAAGAAAAACCCATACATCTGATGCAATTCTAGAATTAGTCTATACTAATTTATGTGGACCTATGACGACAAAGAGTTATTATTGAGATAGATATTTTATTCTCTTTGTTGATGATTACTCTATAATGATTACATTTATGTTTCTAAAAGATAAATCTGAAGCATTCAAGATGTTTAAATGGTATAAGGCTATGATAGAGAAACAAAGTGGTAAGGATATAAATTTTTTGAGATCAGATAGAGGAGGTGAGTTTATATCAAATGAATTCACTAAATTTTGTAATGAGCATGGTATAAAGAGACATTATTCTGCACTAAGAACACCACAACAAAATGGGATTGCTAAGAGAAGGAATAGATCAATAGTTGATTGTGCTAGAACACTGATGATAGAAAAAGGCATCACCCAAATATTCTAGAGGGAAGCTTTCACTACTATTGTTTACACACTGAACAGAGTACAATTGAAGAAAGACACCTTACGAGCTATGGTATGGATACACACCCAAGGTAAGTTATTTCCAAAATTTTGGTAGTCAATGTTATATCTTAAAAGATGATAGAAATGGAAAACTTGACTCCAAGAGTGATGAAGGAGTTTTTCTAGGGTATTCTACCAAGAGAAAGGCTTACAAATGTCTAAACAAAGCCTATAACAAAATTATTGAAAGTGCAAATGTAAAGATAGACGAATTTGCAGAGAAGAATGAACAAGAAAGCACTAAAGAACTAGAGGACTAAAATAAGTTCACTTACAATGAGGAACCTAAAACTCTACCCTACCAACAATGTAGAGCTCCTGAGCTATAAATCATTGCTCCTGAGCATCAGGTTGCAAATACTGATGGTTAGGATAATGATCAAGATAATGTGCAAGGTGATGAAGAACAAAATGAATATCAAAATGATGATCAAGATAATACAAAAGAGTTGTACCTATAGTTGCAAGATATGTAAGAAGGAATCATCCAGAGATCCAGATCATAGGAGATAAGAAAGCTATTACAAGAACAAGAAGTAAGTCTCTAAACTCAAGTTGTCTAATTTGTGAGTTTGAGCCCAAATATGTCAATGCTGCACTTGATAATGAAGAATGGATAAGTGCCATGAATGATGAGATTGAGCAGATTGAGAAAAACAAAACATGGTCACTTGTGCCAAGACCAGATGACAAGAATTTCATCGGTACAAAATGGATATTCATAAATAATCTGAATGAGAATGGAGAAGTCACAAGGAACAAAGCAAGACTAGTATGCAAGGGGTATGCACAAGAGAAGGTATAGACTATGGAGAGACCTTTTCACCCATTGCTAGGCTATAAGGAGTAAGAATATTACTTTCTTATGCTACATTCAAAGGATTCAAAGTATATCAAATGGATGTCAAATTAACACTCCAATATGGAATACTTGAAGAAGAGGTATACATTGAGGAACGAGAAGGGTTCGTCGATCTAGACAAGAAAAACATGGTATATAGACTTCACAAAGCCTTGTATGGATTGAAACAAGCTCCAAGATCCTGGTATGAATGACTTCATTCCTATCTAATAAGTATTGGATTTGTAAGGACTAGTGAAAATAGTAATCTTTATTTAAAGGAAGATACTATTGCTAACACTTTGATTGCTAAAATATTTGTTGATGACATCATATTTGGAGGCAATGATATGCTATGTAAATCATTTGCAAATGAGATGAGAAAAGAATTTGAGATGGCTATGTTTGGATAAATCAAGCTCTTTCTTGGTCTCCAGATCATGCAACAAGGAGAAGGTATTTTCATTACACAATCCAAGTACATCAAAGAAGTCCTAAAAATATTCAAGATGGAAGAATCCAAACTAGTTGGAACACCAATGGCTATTGGATGTAAGTTGACAAAGGAGGAAAAGACAATAGAGGTAAATCATATTTTGTATAGATCAATGATTGGAAAACTCATGTATGCCATACACACTAGACCAGATATTGCACGTGTAGTAGGAATTGTTGCTAGATTTTTTGCTAAACCTAGAGAATCACATATGACTGTTGTGAAAAGAATTTTAAGATATCTGAAGAATACTAAGGAATTTGGGTTATGGTATAAAAGAGAAGGAAAATTTTAACTTAAGGTGTTTACCGACATTGATTGGGGTGGAAATCTTGATGACCGGAAGAGCACAACTGGAGGAGCATTCTTTATGGGTGAAAAACTTATCACATGGATTAGCAAGAAGCAAGGATGCATATCTCAGTCTACTATAGAAGTAGAATATGTTGCTATTGCTAAAAATTTCTCAAATATTGCATTGATCAAATAGTTGTTGGGAGGTATGTATATGAAGATCTCAGAACCAATGATTATCTATTGTAATAACACTAGTGCAATAAAAATTTCTAAGAATCGAGTCATGCATGCTAAGACTAAACACATTGCCATCAAGTATCATTATTTGAGAGAACAAGTTCAAGAAAAAGAGGTGATACTTGAGCTTGTGCAATCCAAAGAACAATTAGTTGATATCTTCACCAAGCCACTGCCCAAGGATACATTTGAGTACTTAAGAAAGAAACTAGGGGTCAAACCCTTGTCTACCAGTCAGTAAAATGATTGAAGACTACATCAGCCTACATATTACAAGAATATCAATCATGTTGATGCAAGAAAAGAGATGAACTTCAAAAGATACATCTATATACATACAGGTATATATCATAACCGAGCACCGGAGTATATTGTTGTATTACTGATGGATAAGGGAAATTCAAGGAATATATTATCGATAGGAGAAAAATGATTGCTTGAAATGAATGTCTGATATTTGTAAAAAATTTGTTTGTCATTGCTATCAAAGGGAGAGAGATTATCCATATTATCACATCCTTCAAGAAAAAGAGAGATAAATTATCCATCATCAGATTACTCCAATAGGAAGAAATGATAATCTAAGGGAGAGAAAATTCTATGAAAGATTATACAAAGGGAGAGTTGCTGACAAAAGAAAAAGACATCAAAAGAGAAAGAATCGTCAAAGGAAATAAATTGACACAGGGAGAGGTCACAACACATCAGAAGAAAGAGATCTGCAAGAATCAAATCTAAGCTAAAATAGATCTTACCAAAGTTCAGACATTTATCGGTTGACAAAAGGGAAAGATTGGTAGTTTGATGAATCTCAATGATTGTATTTCATATTGTATTAGAAATAATATAGTGTGATAGTATAGTATGTTTCCATCAATGCTAAAGGGAGAGATTGATGACATGTAACTGATTGAATTTTTGATAATGTTAAGTTGAAGATAATGCAAGGCATTAAATCAGTTAATGATTTGTATTGTCATTGATGTCAACTTGATATCATCTATATGGTCATGTAAATAATTCCAAAGAATTTAGAGAACCAATGGAACAAAGGTTATGCTTTCAGCAATGCATAAAAGTCAAGTATTCACTAAATGACAGACAACATAGATGGAGTGCACACCATCAGAAAAGGCAAAGAAGAAAATTCACAGTGATACCCGACGAGAAGAAGACAATGTTGCCCAAAAAACAAAAAACCACGTGATGCCTAACGAGCTAAAAATAGAGTTACCCGACGAGTAAAAATCCAATGATGCTTGATGCATGGAGATCCTAAATCTAAATGGAGTCACATCGATGGAACTATAATTTGTCACCAATGACTAACTACAGAGTTGACCGACGGAACAGAGAGTTCAAAAAATGAAAAAATATCTAGCTGGCAAGAGCTAAAGATAGACTTAACAGGTTGTTTTATTTATTTTATTTGACCAGAGTTAAGTGATTGATTTAAAGATGATTTGTATAGTTGGCATAAAGATAAATACGAGACAAATCAAGAGTTATGCTTTAAATCTAATTGGATAGATTTTTTTTCACGCCAAGAATCAAGAAAAAATGAATATCATGTCTATATAAGAGATGGGCTCAATTCATTTTTGATATCACATTCACAAAAAAGGGATTAAGGGGAGTGAATGAAAAGAGGTTGCTGAAGAGAAATAGATGAAGAACAACTTCATGCAGTACTGGTAAATCAAGCTGAAGGAGGATAAGGAATTATGCAGACACCAACAAATAGTGAACATAGAATCATAAAGAAGAAAGTGTGGAGCACAAAAGAATTGAATTGATACATTGATTAGAGAGGTAACTTAATTAAATAGATCTGAAAATATGCAATTCAAGTTGCATTAGAAACAAGTCATATTGTTTCAGTTTAACCATTGAAGCATCAAGTCTTTTTATAGAGTGGGACATAACAGTATTCTATATATTGACATACGTCCCAAGGAGTGCCAAAAGGGTTGATTCATGAAAGTAGCATTGGATATGCCCGATGCCTATTGACAGTCTAAGAGAGAGGCTGACTCAAGGATGGCAGCATTAGATGCCCAATACTAAGTGACAACCTATATGTGTAAAATCCTCTAACAAGGTCACACCTAACAATGTGTTTGTAACCTTTAACAACTCCTAACAGGGCTCACTTCAGAAGAGTGAAAATTTGGGGTACCGGTCTCAGTGGTTTTTTTCCCTTAACAGGGTTTCCACATCAAAATCCATGTGTTATATGTGTGTATGATGCATTTCTTTATTTTTTTGTATCTGACATAATTCATTGTAGATATATCAGTATACTCTGCATATTTACTATATTTTGGTAAATAGATGAGTGCTTATCGGTAAACATTAAGAAGAAGGTTTAATAGGGCAATCCGACAAGTAGTAAATTGATATAAGTTGTTCAAGGCAATCATCTTGTAGGATAAAAGATAAGTTGAGAAATAATTAGTGTTTATAATAGTTAAAAGTTTGATTTAAGGATTAAAATTTGAGACCACTGATTCACCCCCCCTCTTAGTTATTACTAACACACCATGACTAAACCTGAACACTAGGAGGCCTAGAATAATGAGATACTGCAGTCCTAGATGAAGTGCTATAGCCACCCATAGAGGAATGCTGAGTCCATGCTGGAGGGGTGTATGGTGTCTGAGGTCTCTGGTCCTTCCTAGGACCCTGTGACTGCCACTGCTTAGGCTTAGAGCCTTGCTGAAACTGTGATGGCCTCTGTCGTTGGTTCTGTTGGGACTGTTATGGATTCTACTACTATGGGGCCCTTAATTTTCCTACAGAGTTCCTTTGATTCCCCTTCCATGGGGTTTTCTGATATCTAGAGGCCTGGGATGAGGTATTATGGTTTTGTGACCTATCCTTGTAATCATGTGGGCCCCTGACTATCTCCTCAGCTACTAAGGCTCTATCCACTATAAACCTCAAATCTCCTAAAGGTACCATGCATACCCTATCTAAAATAATAGGATTTAATCCCTTGATGAACCTTTTCACCTGTAACTTCTCCTCTCCCATGTATTCAACATAGGGTAAGAGATTGAGAAACTTTCCCTCATACTAGGCTACTAAAAGGCCCCATTGCCAGAGGTCATGGAACTCATCGATGCGATGCTACCTAAATTATTCTGATACATATCGCCCTTTGAATAGCTCAAGGAAAGCTCCCCAAGTAAGGGTATTGATGTCTATGAGTCCCTTAGTCTCCTCGTGCCTCCACCATGTGGATGCCCCGTCTCTAAACAAAAAATTGCAAACCATGCTCTAAAGTTGCTGCCATAATTCCACAACCTAGAGCACCTTTTCAGGCTTAAAATAAAAGCCTCTGCTCCTACCTCATCTACTTCTCTTCTGAAGGGAGGTGATTTAAGCCTCATCAATTTTGTGATCTGGTTCTTGATACCGGGGGGTACCCTATTGAGTCTCTGTGCACCTCCCCTGGGAATACTCCCTGGCACTACAATAGATCCTTCCTCCTGATCAGCCTAATTCTCTCCCATTCTAGGACGTGGGCTCCTACTTCTCTCTCTCTTTCCTGATTAACTGGTGGCATGTGGTATAGAATGCGCTTAGCTAGGTTCCAAAAGGCCAACAATAGTGCTACATTAGGATCAAGAGGGGGTTCAAGAGGTGGAATATGGTCCCTCCTGTGATTCTCTACCTCAGGTCCTACTTCTACGTGTGCCACAGGGACACATCTCTGACCACGTCCTTGTTGACGGGCCTGACGAGTGACAAGTGGCATCCTACACATTCAAAACAAGGTTTAGTGACAATGTAGTGGGTTAGGTTCCCAATGTTTCTAAATATGGCTATGATACCAAAATGTCATGCCCAAAAGTTGGGCAAAAACACACAAACAATTTTTTTTTAAAAATATACAAAAGAAAGACTAAATTACCTTAAGGATAAGCAAGTGCATGCAAAATGGTTCAAAGGTGAAATAGTACCAGAAGGGACAAGCTAGGTAGGATATCTCTTACTACTATCCTACAGGGATCCCTAAACTAGATACTTTGATTGACATGCATATCGAGGCAATTGACCAAAAGTCAACTATTCTTTAAATTATGTGAAAGGGAGGTACTAGGGCCCGCTAAGTCCTATTGAGGGCTTAGGCACGCAAACTGGGATGATTGATAAGAAGGTCAACTAGGGTTGACCAAAAAAGTCAAAAATCTCCAAAGGGCGTTAAACTGAAACCCTAGGGTCCAGAGGCTGCAAGGAGCACTTGGTTCAAAAATTGAGTCATATGGTGAAGGTTAAATCATGGTTGACCAAAATTCAACCATGCACATGTTTAGTCAACAATATCAAAAATGCCCTAAAGAAGGGCTATATGTGAAGGTATGGGGTAGTCTATACCCACTAAACAAAATTTAGCATCATAAAGTAATTAAATAAGAATGAATACTTCATTTAGATAATTTATGTTTTAAACATTACTTTTTAAAAAGAAAAGATTATCAATACCCCTTAATGTAAAATTAACATCTTAGCAAGTGAAATAACTAACATTTAAAATTTTACATAAAATAATTTCTATCTTGATATTAATTAAATCTAGGACATAGTAAGACAGTCTAACCTTACAAAATTATCTCCTTTAATAATTGAATTTGTCTAATTTAAATAAATCTAATTTTACACTCTTTACTTTTAGATCCTACTCAAATCTTTAATCCCTACTATAATAGCTAAATTAAATAGGTATAATAAGATCACTTATAAAATAAATATGATTAAAATAATATTAAAGTATTATTTAAAACAATATTATATCTATAAAATATTTATAACTAATTTATAAGGTAAATCAACTCTATCTACAAATTTAATTAATTTAAATATGAGAAAACCTAATTAAGCTAGCAAATCTATTTCCAGTTATATCAAATCTTTATGATAATTCAAATAAAAAAAATCTAACTAAATCTTTTAATATTAAACCAAAATCCTTAATGAATTTCATACTTAAAATATATTCCAATTCATAAGTGACTAAATCCCTATTTTTCTTCAATATTAAATATATTGAATCATATACTAAATCGAATCTTATATACTCATTTTTGAAATTAACCAATAAAATAAAAGTTAATTTAAATTTATTTCGAAAGAAATCTAATTAACTTCACAAAATCAAATCTTATCTTTGTAAAAAAAAAACATATCTAAAAAAAACTTCTATTTAATATAAATCCTACTATATAAAAACTAAATCCGAGCTTTTAAACCCTAAAATCCTTATCGAATTCCTCCTTTTGCAAGGGTAAGCGATGGCGGAAGAACTCAAAGTTCACGAGCGGCGTGCAAGACAAACTGTAGAGGGAAGGTTTTTAGGCCGCAAGGCAACGGTTTGCAATGGAGGATGTGAGGTGGCAGAGCGGTGGAGCGATGCTCCCCACACCCCACTGTGCAAGAATAGTGCGTGGGCGGCTGACCGCAGCCGACGCCGCACTCCCCCATTGTGTTTCACAGAGGGGTGGGGCAGCGGTCCGCACGACCCCTACTACACTGCGGGTCGGGGTAGGGTGTCGGCCCTCCCCGCCCAATCTCTTTTTAAAAAATAAAATAAAATAAAAAGTTTCTTTTACAAATATTTAAAACGTAAATTAAAATTTGTATTTATTTATTTATTTAGTTTAACCCATAATGTATACTTATAAATTAAACAAAGGAAACATTCCCAGCAATAAAATATTAATTTATTGACTGGTGTAAAATAGGTCTATACCCAAACAGGGGGTACTTAGGCATGTTTTTTTTGAGTTATTATTTTAACATAAGAATCTATAATTTATTCCTAACTACTTGGTGGAATAAAATTTATAATCATGCATAATTTTTTTTTTTGAAAATTCTCTGAATTGCATCTAAGAAAAAAAAATATATACTCCTCTCAAGAACACCAAGGTCCAAAAATTAAATTTAAACTTGCATATAAATTTAGGAGTATAAAACTAATAAGTTTCCTTAAGAACACTAAATAATAATTATTGTCTAAATTCCATCTATTTGCATCAAGAATATATCTTGCACAGAATTTTGGTAAAATTTTTTACTCATACCAAGGGCAAAAATCATGAAACTAAAGATTTATTTCATTTTATGCAACATAAGTTTTTTTTTATTGAACAATTCAATGTCATAAAACAAACTAAACTTTTTTTTCTATAATAAAGAAATGAATAACTATAATTGCTTCAACCATCCAAGTGACTTTCAAAGGGAGACAATAACATATTCAAATATGTAGATTTCCAAACCTCCTTTCATAACTCCAAATTAAAAATAAGATTACACTTCCCAAAGGTTCTCCAAAATACAATAGGGGTAATCGATTTTAGAACTATAATAGGCTACAAAATTCCTTAACAATCATTAAACCATTTTGCATTAATGAAAATATTAAGTCAACATAGGTTACCGATAATAATTTTCTAGCGTTATCCATCTCTCGCAAAAGGGTAAAATGCATCTTCATGCTCCCAACAGGAACCTATAACAAGATTTGGTTGACCATGGAGGCTCACCTCCCAACCTAGGCCTTTACAAGGCCACCCTCAAGCTTGGGGATCCAATATGGAACGGGATACAAACAGACACACAAAACTCAACTAACAATCATACATATACATAGAAATCACATAACAAGACAACTTCCCATACAAGGTTGAACAAAAGGATAGGTCTCCAAGAGACCTTCCTGAAATAGGGGTAGTGGTAGACCTCACTATAGGAGAAATCCAAGTAAGAGAAATGTAATGCACAAGCCACGCATGGGCCTGATATGACCATCTACACAAGATATAATCATGAGATAACCTCCTTATGCCCCCAAGTGCCCTTAGGCCCTTCTTGGCATCATGGATATCATGGTACCCCATGTTTTTCCCTCCACACAAGGGAGACTCTACACTAATAAGAATTATTTCCTAATACCCCTTCAAGGTTACTCTACCCTCCCAAGGGTGAGTGTGCCTTGAAGATACCCATTCAAAATCCCACATAAACTAGAACACTAAAAAAAAACAATAATTACAACTTTGAAAATAACTCAAAAAAATACATGTGACTCCATTAATGGAGTCTCAAGCTTAAGAACACACATGAACCAAAAATAAATAAATTTACTCCTAAGAGATCCAACCTTAATCTAAAGCTAAGGTGGGCTGAAATTTGATGATGAGGTATCCTTCCTATCCTTCTTCTTCAAAAGCTTCTTTAATTCTGAATTTGTCTGTAAGAGTAGAGAGTGAGTGAACACTCAACTCATCCTAAATCCTTCCCTAAATAGGCAAACCTCCAACAAGATCAAGGCTTAACCCAAAGGTGACGTGAACCTAACCAACCCTTAACTACCCACTTTCTTTAACTCTCCAAGGGTGGAGTCATATGAAACTTGGGAGAGAGAGAGAGAGAGAGAGAGGTTAACCAAGTTTACACTCTTCAAAATTGGCTCAGTTCCAAAAGTGACACTTTAGAGGAGCAATAAAAAAATTTAGAGGCTCATTAACGACTGAAAATGACCCCTAACCCTTAGGGTACCAAGTTGGGCAACTAAAATTGACCTTGGTTACCTTCTGGGAGCTCGAAAGATCCTCCTAAACTATTAGTAATAATTGAGGGGGGGGTGAATCAGTGGCCTCAAGAATTTATCCTTTAATCACTAACCACCAATCAAATACATCTTAGATTATTAAGTCCCTACAAGATGCATGCCTTGAAATACTTATAATAATTAACTGTCTGTTGCTTTACCTTGTCTGTCCTTATTCTCCTTGATTATCGATAAGCAGTAAAACTATTTATTGATACTCAGTAAATATGCAGAGTATACCAATCAATCTAGAAATGCATATGTGAAATGTAAAACAATAAAGTAATAAACCATACACACATAACGGATGGATTTTAACATGGAAACCCTGTTAAGTGAAAAACCACTGAGACCGGTACCCCTAATTTTCACTCTTCTAAAGTGAGCCCTGTTAGGAGCCAACCCTGTTAAAGGTTACAAACACACTATTAGGTGTGACCTTGTTAGAGGATTTTATACATAGAGGTTGTCACTTAGTATATGGCATCTATTTTGCTACCATCCTTGAATCAGCCTCCTTCTTAGACTGTTAATAGGCTTTAGGAAAATCTTGCTACCTTCCTTGAATCAACCTTTTTCTTAGGCTGTCAATAGGCTTTATGCAATTTCAATGCTACTTTCATGAATCAACCTTTTTGGCACTCCTTGGGATGTACCTCAATATATATAAGATGGTTAAGTCCTGCTCTGTTAAGATACTTGATGCTTCAATAGTTAAAATGAAACACTATGACCTATTTCTAATGCAACTTGAATTACAAATTTTTAGATCTATTTAAGTACATTACCTCTCTAATCAATGTATCAATTCAATTCTTTGTGCTCCACACTTTCTGGTCTATGATGTTGTGCTTTACTATTTGTCAGTATCTGCAGAATTCTTTAGCTCTCCTTTAGCTTGATTGATCAGGACTGTATGAAGTTATCCTTCATCAGTTTCTCTTCAACATCCTCTTTTATTCACTCCCCTTCCTGTGTATGTGATTTATGATAGAAATTAATTACACTCATCTCTTATATAGAAATGATATTCCTTCAATCTTGATTCTCGATTCTTGATTCTTGGCGTGAAAAAAAAATCTAGCCAATTTGATTTACAGCTTTAACTCTTGATTTATCTCATAGTTATCTTCTTGCCAACTGTATAAATCTTTTTTAAATAAATTACTTAACTCTGGTCGAATAAAACAAATAATACAACAAGTTAAGTCTATCCTTAAGCTCTACCAGCTAGATATTTTTTTGTTTTCTAAACTCTCTATTCTATTGGTCAACTCTACGGTTAGTCATCAATGACAACTACCAGTTCCATTGATGTAACTCCAATCAACTTCAGGATCTCCGTCCATTGGGCATCATTGGATTTTTCTCATTGAGAAACTCTATTTTTAGCTCATCGGGCATCCTGTGATTTTGCTTCATCAGGCAATACTATCTTTGGCTTGTCGGGTATCACTATGACTTTTGTTTTTGCCTTTACCGATGGTGTGCACTCCGTCGGTATTGTCTATCACTTAGTGAATACTTGACTTTTATGCATTGCTGGAAGCATAATCTCTATTCCATTGATTCTCTAAAGTCTTTGGCATGACTGTACAAATGATATCAAGTTGACATCAATGAAAATACAAACCATTAACTTATTTAATGCCTTGCATTATCTTCAACTTAATATTATCAAACATTCAATCAGTTACATGTCATCAATTTCTCCCTTTGGCATTGATGGAAACATACTATGTTATCACATGATACTATTTCTAATACAATATGAAATACAATTGTTGAGATTCATCAAATTACCAAACACTTTGTTTTGATAACCGATAAAAATGTCTGACCGTCGGTAAGCTCTTTGTTAGCTTAGATTTGATTCTTGCAACTATATGTGTTTCTTGTACTGATGTGTTGTGTTCTCTTCTTGAGTCATTTTCTCTCTTTTGACTGTTCTTCTTCTTTGATGTCTCTGTCTCTTGTCAGCAACTCTCCCTTTGTATATGATTCCTTCATACAAATTCTCTCCCTATGGATATGATCTCTCCCTGTTTGGAGTAATCTGATAATGAATAATTTCTTGTGATAATATGGATACATTCTCTCCCTTTGATAACAATGCCAAACAAATATTTTACAAATATCTGGCATTCATGTCAAACAATTATTTTCTTCTATCCATAATATATTCCTTGAATTTTCCTTATCCATCAGCAATACAACAATATGCTCTAGTGCTCAGTTCTGATATATACCTTTCTGTATATAGATGTAGCTTTGAAGTTCATCTTTTTGCTTGCATCAACATGAATGATATTATGATAATATATAGGTTGATGCAGCCTTCAGTCCTTTACTGACTGGTAGTTAAGGGTTTGACCCCTAGTCTCTTTATCAGGTACTCAAATGTATCCTTGGGCAGTGGCTTGGTGAAGATATTAGCTAATTGTTCTTTTGATTGCACATACTCAAGTATCACCTCTTTTTATTGAACTTGTTCTCTTAAATAATGATACTTGATTACAATGTGTTTAGTCTTTACATGCATAACTGGATTCTTGGAAATGTTTATTGCACTGGTGTTATCACAATAGATAGTCACTGGTTCTGAGATCTTCATATGCATACCTTCTAGCAATTGTTTGATCCATGCAATATTTGAGTAGTTTGCAGCAGCAACAACATATTCTGCTTCTGTAGTATACTGAGAGATGCATCCTTGCTTCTTGCTAATCCATGTGACAAGTCTATCATCCATAAAGAATGCTCCTCTAGTTGTGCTCTTTCGATCATCAAGATTTCCAACCCAATCAGCATCGGTAAACACTTTTAGTTCAAATTTTCCTTCTCTTCTATACCATAAGCCAAATTCCTCAGTATTCTTCAGATATCTTAGAACTCTTTTCACAGTAGTCATATGTGATTCCCTGGGGTTAGCAGAAAATCTAGCAACAATTCCTACTGCATGTGAAATATCTAGTCTAGTGTGTACAACATACATGAGTTTTCCTATCATTGATCTATACAAAGTCTGATTTACCTCTGTTGTCTTGTCTTCCTTTGTTAATTTGCATCTAGTAGCCATCGGTGTTCCAACAGGTTTGGAATCTTCCATCTTGAATATTTTCAGGACCTCTTTGATGTATTTGGACTATGTAATGAAAATACCTTCACTTTGTTGAATGATCTATAGACCAAGAAAGAACTTGATCTCTCCAAACATAGACATCTCAAACTCTATTCTCATCTCATCAGAAAATGACTTGCATAGCATATCATTGCCTCCAAATATGATGTCATCAACAAATATTTCAGTAATCAAAGTGTTAGCATCAGTCTTCTTTCAAATAATGATTACTATTTTCACTAGTCCTTATGAATCCAATACTTATTAGATAGGAATGAAGTCATTCATACTAGGCTCTAGGAGCTTATTTTAATCCATACAAGGCTTTGTGAAGTCTACATACCATATTCCTCTTGTCTAGATCTACAAACCCTTCTTGTTGTTTATGTATACCTTTTCTTCAAGTATTCCATTTAGGAATGCTGACTTGACATCCATTTGATATACTTTGAATCCTTTATATGCAGCATAAGCAAGTAGTATTCTTACTCCTTCTAGCCTAGCAATAGGTGCAAAGGTTTCTCCATAGTCTATACCTTCGTCTTGTGCATACCCCTTGCATACTAGTATTTCTTTGTTCCTTGTGACTTCTCCATTCTCGTTCAGCTTGATCCTGAATATCCATTTTGTACCGATGACATTTTTTTCATCTGGTCTTGGCACAAGTGAACATGTTTTTTCCTTCTCAATCTGCTTACTCTCATCATTCATAGCACTTATTCATTCTTCATTATCTAGTGCAGCATTGACAAATTTTGGCTCAAACTCACAAATTAAACAATTTGAGTTTAAAGTTTTACTACTTGTTCTTGTACTGGCTTTCTTATCTCCTATGATCTGGTCCTTTGGTTGGTTCCTTCTTACATATCTTGCAAGTATAGGTACAACTCTTTGTGTATCAGCCTCATCTTCATTACCTTGCACATTATCTTGATCATTTTCCTAATCGTCGGTAATAGCATTCTGACCGTCAGTTCCAACATTCTGTTGTTATGGAATTAAACACTGTTGCTCAGGTAGAGTTATGGGTTCTTCACAATATACAAACTTGTTGTAGTATTCTGGTTCTTTTGTGCTTTCTAGCTCATTCTTTTATGCAAATTCATCAATCTTCACATTTTCACTTTCAACTATTTTGTTAGAAGCCTTGATTAGACATTTAAAAGCTTTTCTCTTGGTAGACTACCCCAGAAACATACCTTCATCACTTTTGGCATCAAGCTTTCCATTTCTATCATCCTTTAAGACATAACATTGACTACCAAATATTTTGAAGTAACTTACATTGGGTGTTTTACCATACCATAGATCTTAAGGTGTCTTCTTTGTGTCCTTCTTCAATTGTACTTTGTTAGGTTTATAAACAATAGTGCTGACAGCTTCCCACCAAAAGATTTGGGTGATGTCTTTTTCTATCATCAGTGTTCTTGCATAATCAACTATTGATCTGTTACTTCTCTCAGCAATCCCATTTTTGTTGTGGCGTCCTTGGTATAGAAACCTATATTTTTATACCATGCTCATTACAAAAATTAGTGAATTCATCTGATATAAATTCTCCTCCTCTATCTGATCTCAAAAATTTTAGATCCTTACCACTTTGTTTCTCTACCATAGCTTTATACCATTTAAACATCTTGAATGCTTCAGATTTTTGTTTTAGAAATATGATTGTCATCATTCTAGAGTAATCATCAACAAAAAGCATAAAACATCTATCTCCATAATATCTCTTTGTCCTCATAGGTCCACATAAATCAGTATGGACTAATTCTAGAATATCATCAGATGTATGGGTTTTACTTTTGAAACTAGACTTTGTCATTTTACCTTTTTGACAATTTTTGCAGATGATGTTGTCTGGCTTTGTCATTGTCAGTAAGACTCTTACACTTCTTCTTCTGCTTATTTTCATCATGTTTTCAAAATTCACATGACACAATATTTTGTGCCACAATCATATGTCTTTGTTTCTAGTCATTAAGCAAGTGGTAATAGTATCATTCAAATAGAATAAGTTACCTTTAGTCTGTTCAATGGTACCAATCAGTTTTCCTGATTCATTGAAGATATTTGCCTTCTTGTTTTCAAATGCTACTCTGTGACCTGAATTATTCACCTGAGAAACACTCAACAAATTATAATTCAATCCTTTTACCCAATAAGCATTTTCACATTTAATCAGGTTATTCAACATTATTGTTCCTTTACCTTCAACTGGACAAGGTGTATCATTTCCCATTCTTACTGTACCACCATTATAATATTCAAAAGTGTTAAAATTTTATTTGTCACCGGTCATATGGTGAGGGAAGCCACTATCTATAATCCAGATATCATTCTTAGTAACCTTAGATATGAGTGTAGTTTTTTCATACCTTTCATCTTCATCTAAATCATCCTTCACAACTACAAATACCATCTCGATGTCATCATCAGGTTCAGTGTCAGTATCTTCATCTTTGCAAGCAGCTAGGTAGCTAGCCTTCTTTCTTTATCCTTGTAGTCTCAGGTATCCTTTCTTTCTGATTGTCGGTAACCTCTATAATCTTTGTTATCACCTCTATCAGATTTCTTCTCAAAAGATCGGTCATCACTTCTATTAGGACATCTTGCAGCAAAGTGTCCAATCTCTTTACAATTAAAGCATATAAGTGGTAACTTGCCTTTGTATTTACCTTTTCCTCTTTTCATTCTCCTTTCCATGAGTGATTCTATTTCATCTATATCTTCTTCTTCACTTTCACTGTCTCTTCTAGGTAAGTATCTATGATTGGATTTTCTTATTTTCATAGAAGACTTAAATGCAGATTCTAAACTTGGTAAGACACTATTGTCAATGTTATTCATCTCAAATGAAATCACTCTACCAATTAAGCTATCAAGAGTAACTATATTGTTTTCTACTGCTCTCATTTCTTGAATAGCAGAGACTCTAATAGCATATATAGGCAATAAGGTTCTTAAGATTTTACTTACCACTGTCTCCTCTTCAAGTGTACCTACAACACCTCATATAGCATTGACTACTTATTTTATTCTTGTGATGTACTGTGTGATGTTTTCTCCTTCTTTCATTTTGAGATCATCAAACTTTCCTCTAAGGCTTTCTACCTTGGTTCTCAGAACATTTGTAACACCTCCATGTACAAGCTTTAGTTTCTCCCACATTTTCTTTGCAGTTTTGCAGTCCTTGGCATCTTCAAATTTAGCATCAGAGAGCGAGGAAGAAAGCTCTATAACCATACAGTTATGCTCATGCTTCTCTCTTAATTGATATACTATCAATGGTCCTATAGGAAAAAGATATTTAGTATCTAAGTATTGAGTAACATCATTACCAATACCTGATAAGTGGAGTCTTATCCTGCTTTTCCATGAAGTAAAGTTGTCTTTGTTCAACTTGGGCACATCTCATCTATTCATCTTGTGATCTTTACTTAGGTCTTAAAACCTTCCTTCTAAGAACACAAGCTCTAATACCAATTGTTATTAATAACTAAGAAGGGGAGGTGAATCAATGGCCTCAAAAATTTATCATGTTATCACTAACCACCAATCAAATACATCTTAGATTATTAAGTCCCTACAAGATGCATTCCTTGAAAGACTTATAATAATTAACTATCTATCATTTTACCTTGTCTATCCTTATTCCCCTTGACTACCGATAAGAAGTAAAACTATTTACCAATACTCAGTAAATATGCAGAGTATACCAATCAATCCAGAAATGCATATGTGAAATGTAAAACAATGAAGTAATAAACCATACACATATAACACATGGATTTTAACGTGGAAACCTTATTAAGGGAAAAACCACTAGGACCGATACCCCAAATTTTTACTCTTCTAAAGTGAGCCCTTTTAGGAGCCAACCTTATTAAAGGTTACAAACACACTGTTAGGTGTGACCTTGTTAGAGGATTTTATACATAGAGGTTGTCACTTAGTATCTAGCATCTATTCTTCTACCATCTTTGAATCAGCCTCCTTCTTAGACTGTCAATAGGCTTTAGGAAAATCTTGCTACCTTCCTTAAATCAACCTTCTTCTTAGGATGTCAATAGGCTTTATGCAATTTCAATGCTACTTTCATGAATCAACCTTTTTGGCACTCCTTGGGATGTACCTCAATATATATAAGATGGTTAAGTCCTGCTCTGTTAAGAGACGTGATGCTCTGTTAAACTAAAACACTATCACCTATTTATAATGTAACTTGAATTGTAGATTTTCAAATCTATTTAAGTACATTACCTCTCTAATCAATGTATCAATTCAATTCTTTGTGCTCCACACTTTCTACTCTGTGATATTGTGCTTCACTATTCATCAGTGTTTGCAGAATTCTTTAGCTCTCCTTCAGTTTGATTGATCAGGACTGTATGAAGTTATCCTTCAACACTTTCTCTTTAGCATCCTCTTTTATTCACTCTTCTTCCCATGTATGTGATTGATTATGGAAATTAATTACACTCATCTCTTATATAGACATGATATTCCTTCAATCTTGATTCTTGATTCTTGATTCTTGGCATGAAAAACAATCTAGCCAATTTGATTTACAACTTTAACTCCTGATTTATCTCATAGTTATCTTCTTGCCAAATGTACAAATCTTCTTTAAATCAATTACTTAACTTTGGTTGAATAAAATAAATAAAACAATGAATTAATTCTATCCTTAAGCTCTGCCAACTAGATATTTTGTAATTTTCTAAACTCTCTATTCTGTCGGTCAACTTTGCAATTAGTCATTAGTGATAACTGCCAGTTCCGTCGGTGTAACTCCAGTCAACTTCAAGATCTCCGTCCATCAGGCACCATTAGATTTTTCTCATCAAGAAACTCTGTTTTCAACTCATTAGGCATCCTGTGATTTTTCTTCATCAGGCAATACTATCTTCTACTCGTCGGGTATCACTATGACTTTTGTTCTTTTCCTTTACTGATGGTGTGCGCTCCGTCGGTGTTGTCTATCACTTAGTGAATAATTGACTTTTATGCATTGCTGGAAGCATAATATCTATTCCATCGATTCTTTGAAGTCTTTGGCATGACCGTATAGATGATATCAAGTTGACATCAATGACAATACAAACCATTAACTAATTTAATGCCTTGCATTATCTTCAACTTAACATTATCAAATATTCAATCAGTTACATGTCATCATAAACTACCCTTGAAGTTAACCTATGGATTTATAAGTCAAGTTGACTATCTAGAAACTTCTAACCTTGGGGTAAGCTTGGGTACTACACATAGGTAACCTTAGTTAAGCCTATACCTAACCCTGGTTCCCTTTACTATTCATGTCAACATAAAATTGTAACAATTGTTGAATTTGGCACATTAGTTTAAAACAAATGACATGCCTTGTTCACATTAACATTTATTTATCTAATTACACACATGCAAACCAAATTTAAGAAATAACCACATAAATAATGAGGTCCATGTTTCTTTATATAAACAAGACCTTGGAATGCACAAAAATTTACATAGGTTCCAATACTGGGTCCGCGGTTTAGATTCATGGTCAACTTTCCCTGCACACTCATTGCACACATCAGTAGGTCCAAAACAACATGATATGAAAACATAACACTACATCAATAATATACATGCATATAAACCACATCTGCATTAGAACTAAAATAACCTAGCATCGGTTTCCTAAACCAAATTCATCATATTACATTCATACATTTAAACCCAATTAAGACATCATCATAACTAAAACTGAATCAAAACATAATGCATCTCTAGTGTCCCTAATTACATAACCAGGTACCGAATACATAACTTAGGATTCAACATATCCTTAAATACATAAAAGTCTCCAATAGTCAAAGTATGTCAAAGAATAAACTACTAAAAGCATGAATAAAAAGCAGTAAAACTATGACAGTCTAATGTAGGTCTCACAGGGTCCTCATCCATCGATTATTCAAGGGTCACAGGTACACCAGAAACATAGAAATCTGGCTGCATTGTATCTTCGCTCATCCCAACATTCACTTTAGTTGTCTTAGAAAATTCACCTATTCCTATAGGTGTAGGTGTAGTTGTTTTAGAAAGTGGAGTCTTCTCCGGAATATCAGTCATTAATATCTGATCTAATTCTTTTTGAGTTTCCCCTACAACTTCTTCATACTTTCTTGCCATAATATTTACTAATCTAGCCTTAGTCGTCAATAGTGGTTTTAGTGCATTAAGTATTCTTTCTCTTTCTTTTATAGAAACTATTGCTAGCATATCATCAATAGCTTGATTTCTAATAGCATCGTCTTCAATGTATGCAAGTTATTTCCTTACTTCCAGTCTACCCTAAAGCTCTTTAGGTACACTTCCCTCTAATTCTAGTAGGTTCTTCTTGAAAACAAGTGATTTACTACAATATCTTCAATCTTAAGCTTATTTGATTCCTCATACCTATCATAGTACTTGTCCACAGAAACAAGCTTACATTTCTCAATAGCTCTCATTTCAATCATTTTCAAGTTTGGCTTCCATACGTGTCTATCACTAGTGGTCCCTTTTTCTATTTTATTCTCTTCTCCTTTAGTCCTCTATTCTTTAGGAGGTGAATCCAGTTTGGTATATCTAGTGCTTCTCTGTGGTAAAGGGGTTGTAACATCAATAATAGTAGAAGGTGGACTAGTTACCATCACAAATTTAGGATGTGGAAGGGCTATAGTAGAAGTAATTTCCAATCCAGAAGATCACTCTTCTATCTTCTTCTTCACTTCTCTCAATTCTTCTTTAGTCAAACCTACCTTTGTTCCACATTCATAAAAAAAAAATTCAACTTTCCTCTTCCTCATGCCTCTGGTCTGCTCTTCTCTGACTTTTGCTGACTTTTCCTCATAGGTACCCCATCTCTCCTCAGATGAATCTCTTAGATACCAACACATGTTCAATCTACATAATTTGGACCTCAAAAATAAATTCATAGCCCATAGGGTAACACCATTTCACTCTAGGTATAACTGCCTCAAAACATACACAGTCTATCTCAACCATAAAATAAATTGTGTCCTTATATTTTTCAACTAGTTCTTGAGGAATTCTGATTCTTTCCTTCATTTTCCTCTGAAGAATCTTGACCATCCCAAATAGTTATCCATCAACCCATGTGCTATTCTATCTTTGGTAGCTCTCAAAAATATGAATACCAGTAGGTATCCCTTTTCTCCAACCACTTGGGTACATGCTAGCAAACTTGTACTCAATGTGGATATACCTATGCATTAAGAGTGAGCCAAATCAAAAGGTTTTAGACTTTTCCTTCTTGATTAGTTTGACATTCTCCAAAAACTATTGTGCTAGAACCTCGCATAGATTATAAGTAGTATTTTCTTTCACCATTTTGTAGGCCATCATGATAACACCTACGGATACTGAGTTAGTTCTACTATTGTAGTAGAATTTGTAACCAAGTATCATCGCAATCAATCTGACATCCTGTAAGAATATATCATTAAATCTCATATCTTGCATGTCCCATTTTGAATATGTTAGGGTTTCTACTTGTTTCTTTATGTTCTTATCAGCCATAGGGATAGTATCAGTGTTATCCAATCTAGTAATCTCATGAATTAATTGACTACATATCCTTATAGGTTGCTCTCCTATCTAGATGAACTGATCATGAACTCTATTGAGTAATATTTTAAACCATTCCTCTTTGCTGAATTCATACAAATCCAATATCTTTCTACTTCTCAGGTTGTCAATGTGTTTAAATTCATCCCTAATTTTTCCATTATCAGTCATATACTCCATTTTAGTAGAAATTTTGTCAACACCCAGTATATCATACTTGCAATGAATGTATGCCCTAATATCTTCTATGTAAAATGTCATATGACGTCTGAGAAAATGATCCTTCAGGTTCATCTTCACATGACTTGAAAGGATGTTTCTTAAACTTGTATCTAGGTATATCCATAACATCATATATCAAAGGTGCACCCATAAATTCTCTAGATGTAAATGATGTAAATACCTTTTACATGCTAAATTCTAAGTATTCACTTCGATCGATCATGAAAAGTAATTTCTAGATAGTCTGAATCTCTCTTCTCTCTAATCTCCTTAGGTCACTGCTCATCAAATTTTAAGGAAATAGATAACCATTAGGTGCTTTATACATCGTTAAGTGTTAAAAACTCACAATACCCAATATTGTCGAGTTAGTCATAAATATCACGATCATAATATTTGCATCATCTGATGTTCTGCTCTTAGATATAAGTTCCATGATGTCGGCCAATATCATACCTAAGCTCGGTAGAGCTTAATCCACATAATCAGGGGCTTTATATATTTTTTTGTGCTCATCCAATGCTCCCCCTAAGGACATGTTCAACCAATTAGGTTGATTCTTCTTTGCTAGCATCAGGTGATGATCTAGTAGCATCCACTGTCTCTTCCTGAAATAATACATCATTAGAATCTTTGACTCTCCATATCTTACCACTACTATTAGCTTCTACTTTCCTAAAACAATTGTCAAAATCACTCTTGTATTCCTCCATACTCTTACCAGTATTATTTTTATTCCTCGTTGTATCCACATGAGGTGGTGCTCTTTTTGTTATTTACTCCATTATACCTACAAAACTTTGCTATATAACCTAGATTGTGACATTTGTAGCATATAGGAGGTTTACTGTACTAATTAACTTATAATTTATAATTCCTTTCAATGTGTCCAAGGTTTTTCTCATTTGTAACATGTGATCTTAGATATTGATTCTCCTCTATTGGTGTCTTGTTTGTATCTATTTTGATCAGGTTTCCTGCATTCTATCTTTTTGTGCTCACATGAATTGAAATTAAAACAATAACTAGAAAAATTTATGAAAGTGGTATTACCTCTGCAATCTTTCTTCATGTGTCCAAACTTTTTGCATCCAAAAAATCTACTCTGAAAGGTCTGATATGTTCTTTAGGTTCTTCAAGAATAGGTTTTTCTGCATCAATCTTTCCATCATATTTTTCTTCCTAATTCTTAGAACATTCAGCTTTATTAAAGACAATACCAATCATATCACCTTTAGGTTTCTGTCTATCTCTATTTTCATCGATCAAGTCACTACTCATGTGAAGTTTCTCAATGTGTTTCTTTGTCTCAACAAGTTCACCTTTACGATCTGATTATATTTCTCCAATTCTAGATACTTGTTCTTGTAATGGTCAAGGTCATTATTCATTTGTCCCATCAGAGTATTAGCATCTTTCAAAGATTCTTCAGTCTTGATCTTAGCATTCTTTTCGTATTGAATTTATTTAGCCATAATTTCATTTTCAAGCTTCAAGGCATCATTCTCTTATTCAAGTTTCTTTATTTGATCTGGATTATCACTATCTAAATCTTCTTTTATCTGAACCATAAGATCTTGTCTCTGATTTATGGAAAGTTCAAGTTGGTCCTTAAGTTTCTTGATGAATCCATCAACTCTCCTTAATTTGAATCTCAAGTCACCATTTTCTTCTTTTTCTTTATCAAGGTATTCAAGTGCTTCTTCAAAGTTCTCTTGTAAATTTTCTGAATCTATTCTGATCTCCCTTAAGTTGTTTGACTTTCTCTCTAGGGGCCAATAGCTTTGATACCAATTGTTAGGATTAAGTAATAATGAGAGGGGGGTGAATCAATATTACAATACTTTAATTAAATCTTAAACCAATTCCAAATAAACCATAAGCATACTGAAATGGAAAGAACATAAGAAAATAACACATAACTCATAACATCATTATTTGTTGTCAAGGAAACCCTAGCCAAGGGAAAACCCCGGTGGGGATGGTACCCACAATATTGCACTAAAGTATAATGTCCCTTTAAGGAGACCTAGCCCTATTAGGAGCTGAATATTACATAGTACAAGTTCTTGTTAGAGGAATAAAAACCTTGTTAAAGGTATAAACACCTTGTTAGGGGCCAACTAATCTTATAGCTCTTACAACAAAATTTTTGTTACAAAGTGTTCTCAATAATTAACAAAAACAAGCATCTTCAATGCTTAGATAGTTCCATTCATAGCTCGCCAATGATCTCTATCATCCTCTCCCATTCGTATATACACATATATATTTTCTTATCAAACTTCCATCCTCATATCTTCGCTTTACAAAAATTCTTCATATATATATATATATATATATATATATATACATACACTTTCTTATTACCAAGTCGACTCTCTTAACAATATCACATAGTCGGCTCTCAGTACAAAATAAATAAGGTAAAGAGAAAATACAAAGTCGGTGCTCAAGTACATAACCAAAATATAGATTATCCAAAATTATAATCCAACTTAGCTTGTCAGGAGCTGACACTACACTCCTTAAATCATCGTTGTTATTCAACTGCTCTGTTACATTGTCTTGATGTTTGTGCTTGTCTGCAAATCTCTCTAACTCACTATAATCAACTTAGAAACTAAATCGATCTTAGGTGGAGTTCATATGTACCCCATAGTATCTTTCCCTAAGCTCACAACTCATAGCTCATCGTACTCAATCTTTTCTGGCCAAAACAATACTGTCATACTCTTTTTTTTGCTTCTGTACTTAGTCATTTTGAAGACTGTATCTCCAAAACATAACCTCATTCCAAGCAATCAATTTACTAGATATGTTGCCATAAATGACAACCCATAAGTGTCTCAAATCATACAAAACTCATCACTTTCCAACACTTCTGAGTGCAAATCAAGATAACACAAGAAAAGAATTTGACAACCAACCACTGAAAGATAAAATTAAAAGAATGGATCAAAGACTAAAAGCTGAGAAAGATGAAAATGGAATACTAAAAATAAATAAAGAAGCACTGAAATCTCTGGATCATAAATTCAAGAATCAAAAGCAAATGAATGACAAAATAGGAATTGGATTCAAAGAGAACAGCTCTACTAAGAAAGGAGAATCATCAAATCCACAGCAAGATGAAAGTACTACACCCCCACTGAAACAAAAGAAGCCAAGTTGAAATTATCATGTGAAGCTTGGACATACTACTAATGTTTGCAAGAGAAAGAAAGAAAAAACATGGAGTACACCTAAATTTTACGGTTATTGTTTTATATGCAATAGGTATGAACATCAATCTTTTCAATGCATAACTAATCTTGCTAACAATACAAGGAAACCTAAGTTTGATTGCTACTGCAAGAATTATAATAAGTTTTCACACAAAGTTGAAGAGTGGAGAATAAAGAAAAGAAATGACAAATGGAAACCTAACCAAGAGAATGATTATACTAACTGAGCAGGCACATCTATACTATGGGAATAAAATACAAGAATTTCATGCTTATCCTATGGAAGGTATGGATACATTGCTGCAAATTTCATGTTGGTGCATGGAAGGAACAACCGAAGAGAAAGGAGAAACCCAAGCATGGAATGTTTTCATTGTCATAAGGTAGGACACCTTGCAATAAATTGTAAATATCGAGGTGATGCACCGATTGAAGATGAATCTTAAGTGAAATCCCCTACCACTGTTGACGAAATCCGAGAATAAATGAACAAAACCTGGAGGGGAAAGACTCAGGATGAAGGAACATCATTCGGAATCACATACATCACCATATCTACCAGGTTGGTTGCATCAAGCTCCACCTAATTGGAGAGAGGTAAGTAGGAACTACATGCTTATAATAAATCCTAATTTATTTCCTAGAATTAGATTTGAGATCCATATCAATATATTAATATTAATTTGGATAAGTTGTGTAATTTTTTGGATGAACATTGTTATATATGGTTATTTTGTTTAACTCAGTCAAGAAAAGTAACTATGCAGCTAGTATAAAAGTAAAAAGGGACTTGGAAAGCGCATTTTGTGCACATTAATAGAGTCATTGGGAACCCTAATCTTGGAAAGAATATAAATAGATCATTTTGCAAATCATTTGAACCTAACATTTTCAAAAGAGCATTGAGAACATTTGCAGAGCGATTATCCCATGGTGAATTCAAGCGATTTCATGGTAATTTTGAATCTTTGCAAGACATTTGAGATACATCTCTGAGTTATCTGTTGTACACCAAGTTGTGCATGACCTAGTTTGTTTTAGCATACATTTAAAAGGGATCATGGAACCTAGGATGCAAAAACCAATTCTTGTGAAGAATGTTGAACCAGTGAATCCAAAATACAAGTTTCCCCAGCTATAGCCACAAAAATTGACATGATGGGAGCATTGTCTTCAATACCACCATGAGTTATTTTGATTGAAGATGTTTGCACATTCATACATTGTAAAAGTGAAGATCTATGTGAAACCGAGATAGATGCTTCATTCAGAATGTTGTGCATGGAAGTAAAAGTTAAAGATTAACACACCCATCTAGAAACTAAAGGATTAGTTCCTGTTATACATTTATAGAGGGTAATCAAGCCTGAGTAGGTTAGTATGGTACTCTATCGAGTACACAACCAGTTCATCTGGTTGGATGAACTAATTAAAATTACTAAGGATGTGTTGCACATTGTTGTTGGATTCCCAATCGGAGACAAACCGAAGGTGATTAAGAAAATTGACAAGGGTAAGCTCATCATGCTCACCAAAGCACAATGGGATGGTAGAGGAATGAGGACATCTATTGTAATAGATCCCAAGTTAAGATATGCATGTAACATCATATCTTACAAAGTCTTTCAATCATCCCAAATGGATAGTGTACCATGTGGAGTAGTTGATCTAGCATACAAGATAGTGAAGAAAGGATTACAAATAGATCTCTATGAAGCTTTGCTGAAGAAATTAGAACACAACATGAACACAATCAGGAAAGAAAAGACCAACACTTTTAAATTTAGTTCATCTTTGGTATGTATCTTCTTCTATTACCATAATTCATTTCCCTCCGTTGAAGATGTAGTTTGGAAGACTGATAGGCCAGTTATATATCAGATACATGAGTTTATAGATAGTGTAGGAGATAATTTTGATGCAATCATGTCTAATTATTTTCTAAAGTTCCAAGCTAGAATACACAAAAGATATAGAGTTCCACCTCAACTAGTTGCCAAATATCAGGATAACATATGTTTTGAAGTAGATACAAATGTTTGTATAGTCAAAGCTGTCAAACTGAGAGTTGAATGGATTCAACTGATGGGTTATGAAATGGATATTGTTACTGGTTCTAAACATATTGAATCCCTATTAGAAAAACTAGTTGAAATAGGAAAAGAGAATTTTGATAAGCTAGAGGCTACCAAGATTGAGCATAGGAAGGCTATTGAGTTGGAACCTCCAACCAACACTAAAGGACAAAAACATAACACACCACAAACTGACACATCAAATGTTCAGAATGTTCAAAAGACACAAGATACAGAAAAAGAAATGTTGCAGGTATCAAATCTAAAAGAGAAGGATTTAGAGAAAGAAGAAACAACACACCATGAGGAATTTAAAGCAGAGGAGAGTATAGCCGGTCACCATACTGAGTCACCAGATGTAACAATGTCATCACGTTCTAAACGTTCTACTGGAGAGAACAATCTGAATGAGAAAAAGAAGGATCAGAAGAGGAAACATTTGATTTATTTAAGTAATCCAAATATGATGAAGCCCAAGGAATTCTGCATTTATGCAGAGATTTTTTCTCAAAAGACTGAGAAGGACAAGCTATTGGCGAAGAGGAAAAATGTAGATATATTAGAAGATGTAAAAGAATTCTTCTAGGAGATTATTCCTGAAGTTACTATTGATGAGTCTAAGCCCCTACTAGACCAAGTTGGAAATCTATTCCAACAAATCAAAGGACCAAAAAAATACATGATTGAATACATGTTAAAAATTCACAAGGCATCTATAGAGAAGAAATTGATGGAGGACCTATTGCAAAATATTGTTATAGAAAAGGTAACTCTTTCTAAGTTATGTTCTAAAATTGAAGAACAATTGCAATCCATCATTTCATTGTTTCATAAATTATTTATTCTTTCTAACTTTACCAAGGACATTAAGAAGAAGGAGGCAAACACTAAAAAAGAGCTAACTAAGCAGCTTACGAAGATAACTACCGAACCTGGAGAATTCTAGATCTGCTACTCAAAGATATAAGAAATTGTGGGAGTTCAACTCTCATTGAGATAGGAGGAAGACGAGCTAAGATTGGAGTTTCTTGAATTGCAAGCACACTGATTCCCCATATGAAATCCATGTAGATACATCTGAAGAAAGAAAAAAATAGAAAGTTTTCTAGAGCTCAACACCCTGGATACTATAGTTGATCTATCAGCAGAAATTAATGAGCACGTTTTTATATTATAGAATCTCCAAGACACTTGGGAGATTGTACTGGCCAGAATACAACAAAGGTATAAGCACATTTTTTATTCTTAATTTTTACTGTTGAGACTTTTTTTTCAAAAAAGGGGGATATATAGATAAATAGAGAATCATATATAGATTTTTGAAAATAAAAAAATGCAAATAAATTCAATACAAAATAAAAAAGGTATATATGTGAAAAAAGAGGAGAATATTTGTACATATTTTGTATAGGGAGTAACATTCGAGGGGGAGTTACTAATTTTGATGATTTTGAGGTTTTTGTCAAAAATGCTTGACTAATGTCAAAGGGGGAGATTTTTATCTCTATAGATATTTTGTTGTCATTAGTTAAGGAAAGGTCATATGAGTCAAAGAATCAATTGTTGAAAAGGAGAAAGATAAATATTTAACTAATCGGTAATGTACACTAAGTAAGCCAGTGAAGTCGGTAAAGAATACAACAGAGCCAAAGACACTACACCAAGAGTTTACAGTTATCAAACACTGAGTGCATATGAAGTACACCAAGTTGAAAGTTACTGAGTACTAAAGATTAGTTAACTGAGCAAAGAGAAATTACTCTACTGAGTTACTTAATTTATTTTAAACACAATAAGGATGCATTTAATGAATTGACACAATATTAATTGTGATTATACAATACACAAAGATCAATTTGTTACAAGATCAACATCAAATTAATTCAAAGAGAATATCTAAGGAGAAGATTAAATGGTTAATGAAAGTTTTTTATTTCCAAGAAAAACACCAAGTACCAAGGTAAAATGACACAATCACCAATCAGAAAAGAAGATCTAATTGTTAAAATCAAGTCACAATGACCTAACGCATAATATCAAGAGGCAATAAATCTTATATTTAATGGATGATTTACAGAGTAGAACATAGTGATGATATAGAGAAGAGGTTGATATTGTTAGTGAAAGTAAAAGGAATTATTTTAAGAACAAAGATCAGAGAAGAGAGCACCAAGAAGATATTTAGCTACAACCGAGAAAATCCAAGCAGTGTTACAGTTTGAGATTGAGGTAACACATATTTCAGAGCACATAAAGTCTAAACAACATTTGTTTTTTATGCAATATAGAAAACATTGTTAAGTTGTTAATACTATCGTATTGAGAGCTATAAATCCCAATACTGGGTAGATCTTAACTGATCTAATATTTGTAAAACCTTTAACATGGTACATGTCTAAGTGTAGAGATTGTAAAATCCTCTAACTAGGTAGACCTAAAAAGTATTTGTACACTCTTAATCGGGTAAGCTATCAAAATGTCTAAACATTGTAAGTTCTAACTGAGCACCCTTTATACTACAGTTAGTGAAGGTTATGGGTATCATCCCCACCACAATTTTTTCCTCTAACTAAGGATTTCTGCATAAAAAAAATCATGGAGTTATGAGTTATTTTACTTGAATATTTTTATGATTTGGTTTATAAGCTTTATATTAGTTTCATTTCAAGTTATTGAATTTGGTAAACAACAGTTGCATCAGTATATGGTTATAGGCAATTTTAGTTATAAAAGTTTTATGGTACTAATTCACCAATCCCCTCTAAATCCCAACTTTCCATAGTCATTACAACAAAAGAAACTGTTAATGTTGATGAAATAATAAATGATATGCAAAATACATGGGTGAGAAAAGGAGAATTGAATTCGTCTAAGTTAACTAAGAACTCCACAATTCCACAAAATGTTGAGAATCCATCAGTTTTCTAAGAACATTATTTACTTATGGGGAGCACTTAAATTCAAACCATTTACCAATCCCTTAACTTCATGAGCGGTAAGATTCATATTCAATTTGATATTCCTATTTGTGATTTAATGATGGTTAATGAAGATAAAAATTTTTGTGTGAATATATCAAGTATTATGTTTTAACCGTTGTGATTGATGGTTAAGCACTATTTGATAGTTATGTCTAACAACTACATTCTCAAAAGTTATAAATATGAGAAAGTAGACTCTTTTATCACTTTGCATTCTAACAAAGTTTATTGAAAAATATTTGGTTACATTCCATAGTGAGAACTATTTGTGTTTGTGGACTAATATTTTGCACAGGAGACTCTAATCGGTGAAGTCAAGGTTATAGATTGAACTAAAAATATCCTCATAGGAATCATTGGTTCTTCTATTAATTGTGAACATTATGGATAATCCAATTTGGGTCGACATCATTAATGAGACAAGTCTCGTATTTAAGTTACATGTGATGAAGGAAAATGAAACTGATCCAATAGGTGCCCTATCTTTGATACCATATGGTATATTTTTAACTAAAGAGATTTGTTCATTCATTCACTGCAAATTGGAAGAACTTTGAACTGGTGACATCTATAATGAATTTCTTAAGCTGAGCGATGGTGTGAAGGTAAAAGATGAACACATGCATTTGGTTCATAAAGGTTTCACTTATGCTATTGAGATACCTGATAAGTTTCATCTAGAGTGGATAAGATATGTTTTGAGTAGAGTACATGATCAACTTATTTGGATGGATAAGCCTCACAAAATTTCAAAAGAGTTAATCCAAAGAGTTATTAGATTTTGTGTGACTGGTGATATACCTACTCTATGAACTATTTCTGTGAATTTGGTTACTCATTTAACCAAATCCAAACAAGACCACCAAGACATGACTATCAATGATATAAATGACAAGGAAGTGAGATTCATTTCAATGGTGATAGGATACAAAGTATATTAGTTTAGTCAGTTGAACAGTGTACCTAGTGGAGCTACTCATGTTGCATGAAGAATGGTGAAGGAAGATGCAAAATATGATCTTTGTGATATTTTAAGGAGTCAATTCTTTGTGAACATGGAGAAGATCAAGAAAGATAAGAATAATTCATTCAAATATGAATCACTCCTAGTATGTATGTTCTTTTACTTACATAATCATTTTCCTGGAATAGGTCATATTACATGGTCAAAGGATAGACTAGTAATAATGCAGATTAAGCAATGCATAAGGACTTTAAGAAACAACTTTGATTCAATTATGTGGGATTACTTTAAATATTTTCAAATAAAAATGCACTTAGGAGAGAGAATCCCAACTAGTATTGTTGAGAAGTATAAAGATGATATATGTTTTCTAGTAGATATAGATACTTATATATTGCAAGAAGTGCAACCTAGAACATGTTGGGTACCTGCTATGGGTTATGAAGTTGGTGGTGATCTAGTCACTATTTATGTTGATATTCTACTATCTAAACTAATTGATACTTCAACACCTAGGTTTGGAACTTATGAAGAGTCATCATTGAAAATTTACAATGAATTGAGAGCACTTGTAATCCAAAGAAAGATCAAAACAAAAGTTGACAATCTAGCCAAAATGAGTGGCATTACACCTGAAATGATGATAAAACTTAGAAAGAAAATGAAAAGTGAGGAAGTAGACACATCTTCTATAGGATCCAAGGATAATAAAAATGAAGTAGATGAGGTTACACCTTTTAGAGTTACGAGGAGTTCAGTACTAAAGTAATCAACATCTACTCCACAACTTATATTAAGACTAATATAGAGAAGGAGATCCCTGAAACTATTCAGAGAACTTATATAAGAAAGAAATAAATGACATCAGGATACAAAGAGTCAACGAGTAAGAAGGGAGGTAAAGAAAAGTTTGAAGAAGAAAAGGTTGAAACTGAGTCTGAGAAAAAGTCTACTACTGTAGAAACTGATAAAATTTTCAAAATACTATCATTCTTGAGAACATTATTAAAGACATTAGGGAACATTGAATTATGATCAAAGTGTAGAATCACTTTGACAAGTTTGATAGTGAAGAGAAAATAAACATTGAAGATGGAGTTGTAAAAAATTTACACAATTTTTGCAAATCACCTAGTAAACTATACAAAGATGTACCTAAAGAATAGTTTAATGTAGTTGAAAAAAGATAGAGATAAGCTTTGAAGATTAACAAAGTAATGAAGGAACAAGAACTTACACTTTTGCAACCTGAATTGTCTCCCAAACACATAAAGTTGACAGTTGAAGCAATGAGAGAATAATCTAAGACAAGGAATAGAGTTACAAGAATTCTCATTGGAGATGCTCAATTGATAAGAAATGAGACTGAGGATTTATTGACCAAGTTTTCTCCTAAACTCAAAATGGTTGAAGAGGCAAGAAAAGAACAAGAAAGAGAAACTGAAGAGATTAATGATGTCATAGATAATGTTATCTTTGATATCCCAGAAACAATTGTTGAGAAAGAGATAGGTCATAAGGATGATAAAGATATACTTTCAGTAAAAAGAAAAATAGACCTAACCGGTCAAGGTAGCATAGTGAAGAAGAGAAAAAAATAGGATACAACTAGTACTGAAAAATGTGAAGAAGAATCTAAAGATGAATAGATGCAAACAACTATTGATATTACTTAGATGAGCCCCAAAGAGATATTGAATATGTCTGATAAGCTCAAGGAGAAAGATGAAATAAACAAGTTGAAGGAAAAGAAAAAGGTCATAATACTAAAAAGAGCCAGAAACATCATTAGGAAGTTAGTACCTAATGTGGGATATTAAAAACAAGATAATTCTATTGATCAATTAGGTATGTTGGTCAAGGCTATTTCTAATCAAGCACCTAACTTGGAGAATGCGCCTATGGAGTTAGCAATGAAAGAATATGAGAGATAACAAGATTACAAGTTGAAAAAGGGGGAGAATGATCCTGACATAAAAGTATCTACAATTCACATATTTCATAATCAAGGATTCCGCAATACAATTAATACTTGTGCAACTAAATATGAACAATTTGGTAAAACCTTAATGAATATACAACACAGATGTTTCCTTTAAAATATTTCTTGTCTAGGGTCCCCAAAAAATTCTCATAAAATACTAGACATGTCATAAACACAACTTAAAAGAACACCCTAATCATCTGTAAAAAAAATCAGAAATCAAAAGAAACTTATTCCAACTCAAACCAAATCATACTTAAGAAAGCACAAAGAAAACAATCTTTCCAATAGAAACTGCAAAAAGACTAAAAAAATCCTACCTTGAAAATACCAAGTAGACTTGCTAAGAATAAGAAGAAGAACCAAAAAGAAGAATTCACTCCCAAGATTTAAAAATATATTCTTTAACTTCAAAATCTTGATGCAAAACCTATAACCTATCTCCTAAAACCTGTGTTCTAAAAAATCGTTGTCTCCCTTCGAATGAAAAAAGTTCTGTGATAAAGAAAAACTACACAAGTAGGATTTCTAGGACAATTTTTTTCTAAAAAAACTTAACCTTGAAGAAAGATAGAAGAATTGTTTTCTTTGTTTTTCTATTTTTTTCAAACAAATAAATTTAATTTACTTATTTTTTAAAAGAAAGAAATACACAATTTCCTTTCTCTTTCTTTTTTAATATTAAATAAATAAATATTCTTTATTTATTTATTTTCTTTTCCCTATATATATATACATATATTTATATATGTATATATATAATTTTTTATAATAAAATAAATAAATATCCTTTCTTTCTTTTCTTCTCTCTTTTTTTTTTGTCTTTTTTTTTTTTTTTTTAAATTAGATAATTAATTCTCCAAAAAACTTAATTTATAATTAGAATTAAAACTCAATTTTTTTTTAAAAAAATTCAATTACATTGCATATTCTAATTTTTAATTAGGAGTAATTTTTGTAGCATATTAATAATTTATTTATATTAAATATGCCTTAAATTCTCAAACTTTTTCTTTAGACTTTTAGTTAAATCCTTTTTAATAAATATAGGTATTTTGTTAATCCCTATTAATTAAATATCTATATATTTCATATTCCAATATTCTAGAAGCTTTAATTATTTAATCTTTGTAACTAACCTTTAATTACTCTTTTACTGACATCAACAAAATATTGCATTGACCTTCATGCATGCATACTTAA
>MU223184.1:82068-108988 GCA_018584345.1 Thuja plicata | reverse complement strand
AGGAAGCCGGCCTTCTCTGGAGATTCAACCTCGTAGTTCAAGTCCCACAGCTTGGAGGTTGATTCCATGTTTCACTAGGTTGCTGTTAGAGAAGCTTTCAGCAAGGGTGCAAACCTAAGTGACAACAATTGCATAAAGGGGAATATGTGAAACATGTGCTGATTTGGCTCTTTTTCCTTTAAAAAATGTAAACATTAATGTAACAAAGATGGTAAATTCAAAGAGTTACAAATATGTAAAGAATGAAACAAAATTTGGGAAAAAATCCAAAAGGTTAGAATATGTTGAAGAGGATATAACTATTGGATAATTTATGGAAAAAGTTTAAAAAAATTGATTCAACCCTACATTCATCATGTTTTTATTTCAAAGTAGAAAGCACAACAATTCCAAACACTAAGAGACAATTTCTCAGTTGGAACTATTCTATTAGTTGTTGATTTCACAGAAAACTATTCCTTTGTTCATCAAAAGAAAATTCAATCAGAATACTATTTTTTAGTTAAGATTACTATTATGGTACATGTGTGTTATCGACATGCACAATTGAATTTGGATGGTATTCAGAGCACATTTGAAGCACGAGTCATCAAGAAGGAATATCATTTTTATATAAGTGATGATAAAGAGCATGACATTCATTATGTAGAGCATGACTTCAAGATTGTTTTTGCAAATTTGAAAGAAAAAGGCATAAAAATTGATAAACATTATGTTTGGTTAGATGGATGTGCTACACAATTCAAATCATCCAGACCATTTGATGCACTTTGTAGATATCATCATAATGAAAACATACCAAATGTATGGATTTTCGTTAAGAGTGGACATGGAAAAGGTGAACATGATGGTGTTGGAGCTTGCATCAAACGTACTCTATGAAAGTATCAAATGAATTATAAGGGAGTTCATATAAAAATGCACATGATGTTGTTGAATGGTGCAAGACACATTTCACACCAAAAAAGGATGAAACATCATTAGGAATGATTTAAGCAGCACCACATAGATAATTTTGGGAGATAAAAAGGTATGCACACATTTTTAAATTATCCATATGTGATATATATATTTATTCTTGTTTAAATTTTTACATTCTTTATTCAAATTTATAAAATTAAATTCATATTTGTCCCCTTTGTATACAACATTATATACGCATGTGTTCAGGTGTGGATGTAAAATTATGCATGGTTTCAAGAGGATAGAAAAGACATGATTGCATTCAGTTATGAGTACAAATTATCACAATTGAGCGTTGAATACTAGGGACTACTCATGCTTTTGTTGTCACTGTATTGCTAACAATTATGAGGAATGCATCAATCAGGAACATGGATATGTAGGTGCATGGAATATGGTTTCACTAGTTATTACTGATACATTTGATAGAGATGAAGATGACAACTTCGATGATGTTTCTTTGATTTCTACTGATTACGATCATATCTCGAGATTGGTCAAAATTGCTAAGTATAATTTAATTGAGTTTCACACTATATGACATTGAGTTGCATGTATAGATAGATAGATCTATAGATTGAACTAAGTAAATTTTAGGATCTCACATGTATATAAATTTGTTGTGCAGGAGATGTCTTTGTAGTGATTGTTGAGCATGGAAATGTAGGAGTTAGTTACCATATATTGTGCTCTATTGTAGAGAGGATGAAGTTAATTGAACCTGAAGAAAGTGATGGAATATTGTTCCACATAGGTTTACATGCTTTACATCAATATGTTTAAGTCATTTTATAAATTTAAAATTTAAAAATTTAAAAATTTTTTTAATTTATTTTGTTTAAATTTATATTGTTAAAATCTGTGACCTGCACATTCAGTTATTTTAGAGGGAACCTATTTCAAGAAAATCAAAGTAATTCAACATGGTATTCACTTTTTTGATTACCAACCAAAAAATAAGGTGTTTCAATATAGCCACGTAGTAGTTGTCACCTCCCTTTGTCTCCATCCAATTAAATCTCAACATGGATGTCGTAAGTGGATATTAGATAGTGAGGATCATGAGATAATATTACATGTTCTTTATGAAAGGTTTTAACCACTTCAGTTGGTCTAAAAAGTATTGAATACATATTTCATGTGTTAGGACCTACTTGATATCTCTAGATTAAATGGACTATAATTTGTTGATATATTTAAACATATGATGGAGCTATTTGATGGTTCAATGGTTTTAATATATAGAACTATGTATGCTTTTACATATATGGTTTTATATGTATTCTTTGATGGTTCAATGATATATATACTTAGATTACTTAGATTACTTATCATATATTAGTTACATATTAGATTACTTATCATATATTAGTTACATATTAACTTGTTATTTTTTATGATATTAGTTAATTAATTATTAGTTAAAGATCCCCTTAAGACATTAGTTAGATTACTAATGACCTTAATTACATTACTTATGACATGTTAGTTCTAGATTACTTAGATTATTTATGGTCCATTAGTTACATATTAGTGTTATTGTATTATGATATTAACATTAGATTAAATTTATTAGTTAAAGATCCCCTAAGACATCCCCTTAAGACCTCCCATTAAGACATAAAATGGATGACATTAGATATTAGTTAGATTATTTATGGCATTAAATTGAACACTAAATGCATGCAACTAGTTAGATTAATTATGACATGTTAACTTTCGAGATTACATAGATTACTTATTTTCAATGATTTTAATATATAACTTTATATATACTTTTATGTACTTGAAATATATTACTTGATTAATAATGTGTTACTTGATTATGTATGCATAATCTAATAAAATCAAAGAATCTATATTTGAATCAAATTGATAGATCTATGTATAATCAACAAGAATCAAATCATATATATGCATAACCATCTTACATCACGTCATCTAATCAAATCAAATCATCTAATCAAATGAAACCATCGACATGTATTCTCATCTAATCAAATCAAATCAAATAATTTGTATGTGTATACTCATCCAATCAACTATCAAATTAAATAATCTAATCAAATCAAGTCATCTAATCAAATGAAACCATCTACATGTATTCTCATCTAATCAAATCAAATCATTTGTACGTGTATACTCATCCAATCAACTATCAAATTAAATCATCTAATAAAATCAAATGAAACCATCTACATGTATTATTATCTAATCAAATCAAATCATATGTACATGTATACTCATCGAATCAACTATCAAATTAAATCATATAATCAAATCAAATCATCTAATCAAATGAAAACATCTACATGTAAAACATAAAAAAAACATGTATAAATCATCTAGAAGCCAATCATAAATCTATATAATGTCAAATCATAAATCATCTAGAGATTTGTCAACCATGAATCATCTATGTCTAGGTCTAGAGAGCATATAAATATATATCTCGAATCATAAAGTGAAAATTTGAAATATATAACAATGAAATATATAATGAGTCTCAAATCAAAGATCTATGCAATTTTTTTTAAACTATGGAGTCATCTAGGCGCAAAAAAATAGAGTGACCCTCTGACCGAGTGTCACAAGCATCCTCCAACTGTGAAGCATGAACTGCCCCTACAAATTTAGTACAATAGTTGATTATATACATGCATATTATATATTATGTAAAGTACTTAAAATATATAAATACAAAAGTGTACACATGCATGTTTAAAATTACATATATTTAAAACTTACCTAACCACTAGTAGGTATCGCATCCATTGAATCTCTCCTATGAATATGCTTTGAGCCCACACAAGAGGTAATGTGTTCGACTAACTATGCCTACAAAATATTATACATAGAACAAACATCAATACACACATTTATAATTTATTGTTCAAAAAAACCTTGGAAAAGAGAAAAGGAAATTTTATATACCTAGGTCTCAGGAGCAATAGAATCATCATCTCGTTGCACCATCATATCTTCAATAGAAGTTGCATCACCCACACCACCTCCGGTCCTAAAAGTCTCTAGTTAATGAAGAGTGTAGGGGTGTGTGTTGATGGAAGGGGAGTGTTGTAGATTATGAACCTCTAGGATGCAATAACAAATCCATATATGATCCAATATTAGTGTCAGTGTCCATCTCACTCAACAATCGCAGTTGCTCTTCAAATGTGTCTAGGCCCTCAGCTGTGATGCATACATATCCAACTCGTATGCATGAATCTTTAGATACAGACTAATGTGTGGGTGTAGAGTACTCTACAGAGTGTGAAGTGTGTTGTGCATGACTATATGGTGTGTCTTGGGTCGGTGGAACTACAAGACCCTGTGCAAGTCTGATAACATCTCTAACTGGATGTATCAAGATCCTTTGCATTTCTGCAATATAAGAATATGAATGCAGGAGATCCTCCAAAAAGTAAAGTGCCACATCCAAATAACTCTAATGTCTATAAATTTCTTGTATCTCTCCTGGTGGAGGAAGACTTGCAGCTTTATATGCGTCATCATAGAAGCTTGCAGCAGTACTAGATGAAGCCTCAAAAGATAATCTCTCTTAGCTCAGTCTAGTCAAAATGTATATGCCTAATGTGTCAGAAGTGATGGAGGTGGTTGTAGAAGTGATTCCCCTATCCTCTTAACTAATTCCCTCTAGGAAGCAATGATCACTATATCTATAGTAGCAGCCATCGATGGTGCCACTACTGGAGTCATCTGTCTAGCCAACTATCTATGAGAAGGTATGATTTGATTATCCCTATGATACTGATCATGGTATTCAACTCTACTACGCCCCTAACCAAAATATCCTGGAAGATCTAAATAGTTGACCCTAAGTCCCAAACAGAACTCAGTGTAGAACTTCTGGGAAAAATATAATGGAATCTAATCATTATAAGGATAAAAACCATGTGCAACAAGAAATCAAGGGTATATCATGCATGCTATATGAGGAATATCACACCATGTAACCTGATAGGTCCTTACCTTGGGCTTCCCATAATAAAATGGGAAATCCTCTTGTTTGATGGTTTCCCTAGGAACACAGCTCTAGACCATCTCTAAGGAAACATCACCTGAGACCTCAGCTCTCAACTCTCAAAAAATAGTATCAATAACCTATGGTGTAAAAGTAGAGTGAGATCTCAATATCACATTCAACTACTCCAAACTCCTCAATATATTACTACAAATATCTCTGTACAACCCAGGCTCAAATGTACTGACAGAGTCTCTAAGTTGATCCATCTCTATCCAAGCAGTCTCAAAAATTATTGCAATATCTGGAGTGTGAGGTACATCTTGAGTTGGTACATTGTGAGGTGCATCATTTCTAGAATAATGTGTGGCCATCTATGTGTAACATGTGAACTAAGTGTTAACAATTAAGTACATGTTACAACTGCATGTAAAATGGAAACTAATATCTGAATCTAAAATTGCACTTAAATACAATACTAAATCATGGATATGTAATAAAGTACAATTTTTAATACAAGATCTAACTATAAATAATATTTAAACAATAAGGGTTGTTAAGGAGTCTTATGTCATAATATTCAATATTTGGAGTGTGAAGTACATCCTGATATGGTGCATTGTGAGGTGCATCATCTCTAGAATTGTGTGTGGCCATCTAGGTGTAACATGTGAACTAAGTGTTAACAATTTAGTACATGTTACAACTTCATGTAAAATGGAAACTAATATCTGAATCTAAAATTTTATTTAAATACAATACTAAATCATGGATATGTAATAAAGTATAACTTTTAAAACAAGATCTAACTATACATAATATTTAAACAATAAGGGTTGTTAAGGAATCTTATGTCACAAAAGGTCTTAATAAGGGGTCCTAGGTGTCTTGAGGGGTCATATGTTGTAATAGGTCATTTTAAGGGGTCATATGTCATAATAGGTCATACTAAGGGTTCTTATAGAATCTTACAAACTCTTATGTCACAAAAGGTCATAATAAGGGGTCTTAGGTGTCTTAAGGGGTCATATATGTTCTAGTAGGTCATCTTAAGGGGTCATATGTCATAAAGGGTCCTAATGGTTCTTAAATATTTTTATGTCATAATAGACGTCCTAAAGGGTCCTAGGATGTACTAATAGTCCTAAAGGGTCCTAGTTCATCTTAAAGGGTCATCATATCATAATAAGAGTTTTTAAGGAATCTTATGTCACAAAAGGTCCTAATAAGGGGTCCTAGGTGTCTTAAGAGGCCATATGTTGTAATAGGTCATCTTAAGCAATCATATGTCACAATAGGATCTATTATGTCATGATAGAACCTACTATGTCATAATAGGTCCTATTAGTCCTATTAGGTTTTAAGAGGTCCTATTAGGTCTTAAGTGGTCCTATTAGGTCTTAAGGGGTCATCATGTCATAATAAGGGTTGTTAAGGAAGCTTATGTTACAAAAGGTCCTAATAAGGGGTCCTAGGTGTCTTAAGGGGTCATATGTTGTAATAGGTCATATTAAAGGGTCATCATGTCATAATAAAGGTTGTTAAGGAATCTTATGTCACAAAAGGTCCTAATAAGGGGTCTTAGGTGTCTTAAGGGGTCATATGTTGCAATAGGTCATCTTAAAGGGTCATCATGTCATAATAAGGGTTTTTAAGGAATCTTATGTCACAAAATGTCCTAATAAGGGGTTCTAGGTGTCTTAAGGGATCATATGTTGTAACAGGTCATCTTAAGGGGTCATATATCATAATAGGTCATATTATGTCATAATAGGTCCTATTAGTCCTATTAGGTCTTAAGGGGTCCTATTAGGTCTTAAGTGGTCATATTAGGTCTTAAGGGATCATCATGTCATAATAAGGGTTGTTAAGGAATCTTACGTCCCAAAAGGTCCTAATAAGGGGTCTTAGGTTTCTTAAGGAGTCATATGTTGTAATAGGTCATCTTAAAGAGTTGTCATATCATAATAAGGGTTGTTAAGGAATCCTATGTCACAAAAGGTCCTAATACAAGGTCCTAGATGTCTTAAGGGGTCTGTTGGCGAACATATTTGTCTTCTTCTTTTTAAATGGAAATGGATAAAGACTCTATGTTTTTGAAGACAAATCATTCATCAAAAGTTGGGTAAGCATAGGAAATTGCTTCCCTCTGAATTTCTAAGGTTCAGCTTCCTTCTAAGATATTCAGTGAATTATAGACATAAAAGTAAATCTATACACCTTTAACTAGAAAGTGTAGAAGGAGCACTCAAATACTCTTGGGTATTAAGGTAAAATTACAGAATCAACTAATAATTGAAATGACCATGAAGCAAACAAAAATCTACTAATTACTTCTAAATCAGACAACTTACAAAATAACCTAAGAAAAGAAAACTATAAAGAAATTGGAAGTGACTGTATATAAACAACACATGCGCAGATTTAAGTGTATCAATTCTCAAAGAAATATCATACATTCTAGATTTTTATTCAAATATCTAAACCACATCATGCATCTATATATTCATATAGTAATCAGATCAAAGTTTGATCAAAGATCGGTCACTAGCTTTTTCAGAGAATCTATAAAAAAATCTATGCTAACTACTTACTTCAAAATAAAAACTATCTAATTTCTACCTTAATTCCCTGATTCTCTCCGCTTGCTTCAGCAACTGACCTCTATTCAATAGCAACATGGATTCCACATTCACAATTCTGGTGAAGTCCTAAACTGTCGGTGCCTCATTTTCTTTGAGAGTGTTCATGGCATCTGTGAAGATCTTTACCATGGCATCCACGTCTCTGTTACCTCTGTTAATCTACAAAATACTTGAGGTGTTCACTATTTTGATATCTTTTAGAGCATCTATGTGCATATCCATCACTTCCTTTTTTATCACTTTAGCTTGAGAGATTGTAGCTTTAAACATTGTGTTTTTCCATCCGAAGTTCTGCTTCAGAATAAATAGCATACAGGGGTCTATCAACTTCATTTGATTTTCAGCTAAGAATTGAACCACACCATAATTTTCTATTTCTTGAACCTCTATAACAATTGCTGCACATTTAGCTTCTTCCATTTTCCAACTTGAAACTAAGGTTTTAACCTCACCAAGTAATGTTTCTCCATCGATACAAGCAAATATAAACTCATGGATAAAAGCACTACCTTCATTGATAACATTGTTTATCCAAGTCTTCACGATCTCTACCAGAACCTTCCCCTACTGAATTTATTTTACTAGCTTTTGGATTTTGACTGAATTCGGATCGAAATCTAGTGAAGACTGAGCTAGGGGTATAACTCCATTGTCAGCGACTGAGGAAAGGAATTCAGCCATGGTGGAGACTAACTGTTTTAACTTCCATTTCTCTTTCCCATCTTTTTTTGACTTCCCAAGCATATGATTGACTGAAAACTTAAATAGGTGATCCCTAGAATCCTTGTTTAGAACACCAAGTTCCACTTTTGTGATCTCAAAGTCTTCAGCCTCTATTTCTTGAATTTATTCTTTAGGTTTGAAGGTGGCTATCTCTGCAATCACCTTTCTAGTTGATGGATCGGTGGATAACCTAGCATCACTCTTCATTTTCTTTGCCTTGGGGGTTTGGGTATCATACTTGGTAAGAATCTATTTTACAGGGAGAGAAATGGGTTTATAGCTTTTCCTCTTATTCACCGATTCAGTAAGCCAAGGAGGGATTGAACCAGTGACTATCTGATTATCGATGGTTTTTGCAGGAGTGTCCTCAACCTGAGGTATCTCTGTATTCATAATAGAAGTTTCCTATTCTTTTACTTCTTGATCTAGAGAAAATAAAATATCATCATCATTGATCTCAACATCTAGGTGGTCGAGTCCTAAAGATGCCATCTGAGATTGCTTCTCTAATCTTGTTCTTGGTCTTGATCTTGGTGCAGTTGGGTTCTTACTAGAAATCACCTTTTTCTGGGGGGATGAAATTTTACCTGCATTTGGAGCCACAGGAGATACATTAGACGAGGCATTCTTCATTTTCATTAAGGTTGGTTTAGCACTGTGCTTTTCAAGATGGGGGTTCTTAGTTCTCTCCTTCTTCTTTGTTGTTAACCATCTTTCTATGACCCAGAAGATGGTTCAGGCCCTTATTTTTATATCATCTTCTTCCTTCCTATTCCAATCTTTATCCAGGGGAACATTCACATCCACATTGTTAGCCTCCGAACCTGTGGTTTCAGAGAAATCTTCCTCCACATCTTTAATATCAAAATTCAAATGCAACATCTTAATCTATGGGATTACAATCCTAGAATGATCTCACTTCTAGATTGCCTCCTCATCTCTGAGATCTTCCCATAGGTCTTCCAGGTGTGAGCTAGGTGAAGGATAATTACTTAGGCTTAAAACTTGCCTAGCAAAGCCCTTATTGTCAAAACCCCTTCTCACCTTATAAAATTGCAAATGGAAGTTCAACAAATTGCTTCCTATCACTGAAGCATCCATCATATTATTACAGGTTAAGTTACCAATTTTAACTGGGAACATGGAATGCCATTTTTTTTCTTGTAGAGTATTTTTGATAACCACAAATAATTGCCAAAATAAAATAGTCAAAAGAAAACCTTGGGAGCTTGATAGGTTCATCATCAAAGCCTACAATCCGAATGTAGGTGAAACATGGGAATTGGATATACAGGCTGCCATAAGTTTGAATTAGTTTCCATGCCTCCAATGAAACTCTTTGGTTTGGAACCCCTACCAATTGTTGACACAGTTTTCCTAGGAAAACATCATGAACTTTCCTGTAATTTTCTAAAATCTTATCTTTTGTTAACAAAAGACAGTACTCATAAGTTAAAATATCTTCATTCCAAGGGACATGTCAGATGGTAGACAAATCTTGTGTGCACGCTAGGAAATATATCTAATAAGAAGACATAAAGAATTCCTTCCTAATGGCCTAAGCTTGTTTGAGTTGGTCTCTCAAGGAACTGGCAATGATTTCATCCCAATCAATATGTTGACCCCCTTCTAAGATAATTTCTATAAAATGAAACATCCACTCTTCGTAGAGAAGAACTTGTTCTAAACCTTTGATCCAGTGAAGTAACACTATCACATTGTGAATAAGGGGTTTCATGTGATCTTTAGTGATCACTTTGGGCAAATGAGAGCCGCCTCAATAATTGGTTTGAATCCACTTCCTAGCTACATGGCTCTGATTTTTATCCTCATTTTCTTTGTACTGAGCTAGGGATTGAGTGGGTGTAAAACTGACAAAAGACTCTTCTGGGATTTTGAAAACAACCATAATAGTCTCTCTATTGATAGGCACAAGGGTTTGGCCTTCCGAATTCAAAATACACTTGGATTTAATATCATATCTATTAATACATTGTTGAACTAATTGTGGGCATACAACTGATGGCAAAAAATCCATGGCTTCTAATAACTGACTCAACAGGAATTCTATGCTATGTTAATGTGCTGCATAGTTTGTATAATCGAATGTCATTTTTTCTACTAGAACCCCTAGTAGGTCTATTTCTAATATAGGAGGAGCTCTACACTGCATATTTATAACATTCCCGAAGAAATGCAAACTAGACTTAATCTTCTCTTACTAAATAAAAACCCAGATGACCCCCCCTTCTTGAATCAATATGTTAAATAGAAACAAGAAAAGAGAAAAGGCTTTAGGCGCTACCTTTTTTACACAGACTCATAACAAATTCTTCTGGAAAGACAAGACTCCATAGAAAAATAACAGGAAAGAAGAACTTACAGAGTTGTTTATATTTTCAAAATAATGCCCAGAGAGACCAACATCAATGAGCATAAGTAAGGAGCATTAAATTTTGATGATGTGAACTGTAATGACTCAGCAATAAGGCATCCTTGGAATTTTCCACCCTTAATATCATTATTAATCATACCTCAAATAAAATCCTCTTCTCATGCTAAAAATGTCATTAAATGCCATTCCAGATCTTATAGAAAGTTTTCCCCGTGGCTCCCGTCAAATAAAAAATGCCCTTCTCAAAACTGAATCATCATTACGCTTCCAGGTCACATCATGGGTCCCATCAATTATTTTTCACTTGATGACTCTACCTGCAATCTATCTCTGAACCTCTTTGAACTACTTTGAACCTGAGTTCAAAGAGGTTCGAAGTGCTTCACCTCCATAAGGTAACATAGGCTAGGGCCCACCTCTAGAAAATAGACGTTAGAAGACAAAACATTCATTGAACCTCTTTGAACTACTTTGAACCAGAGTTCAAAGAGGTTCAAAGTGGTTCAAGTAAAGATTGAGCCTTGTAAAGGATCAGTCTGAGAACGGCTGAACTTGAACTTGACAAATTTGAAGTGGATATGTGCTTAAAGGGTTGCCACAAGGAGAGACTTTCAAGGGAATGTGCTAAAGAGCTTCAGATTAAAGCAATATCAAGGGTCTTTGACACTTCAACAAAGGCAACTCTAACTGACCCTAACATCGACTCTAGCTGGGGACTGCATATTACTCAATGTGCAGAGAACTCTAGAGAACTGGTTTCGCAGAGAAAGCAAACAAAGGGGAAGAAATATAGACAACCACAACACACCAAAAAGGAAAGCAGGGAAAAAACTATCTAATATGTACATGAATACCAACTAAGGTACATCATTAGAGCTTGCATAACTTAAGGTCCTGCCAATTATAGGTAAAAGGAAGATTCACACCATCTGGGTAAGACAACCAAAAAGCATTTTAACGAAGGGTTTCAGAAATAATGAATGGGCCCTTCGATAAAGACTCAAATTTCCCATGGGACCCTTTAGGATCTCTTCTCTTGTCCTATAAAATAATGTCATCTCCTTGCATAAAGTTACGAGGCCATGCTCACATATCAAAAATCTGCTTCACTTTTAACTGATGTTTTGTAATATGATCCAGCAAATCTTCTCTTTCCTCCTCCAGCCTAGCCAGATGCATGATACGTTTCTCCAGAGGATCTTTAAAATACTCATCTTCAATTATATCTTGGAGCTTAGCCAAGAAAATTTGTAAAGGCAGTGATACATGTGCCCCTATTCCATATACTAGTTCAAATGGAGCCATCCCAATTGCTCATTTCAGAGTATTTCGGTCTGCCCATAAAGCTTCGAAGACTTTCTTATGCCATTCACAGTGATTGTCTTCCATCAATTTTTTTATTATCATCACAAGGTTCTTATTGTTGGATTCCACTTGACCATTCCCTTGCAGAAAATAGTTAGAAGAGTGGGCTAAATACATGCCATTCTCATAGAAGAAGGCTGAAATCTCCTTAGAGGAAAAATAGGTAGCATTGTCAGCTACTATCTTAACCGGTACCCCGAACCTAATAAAGATATAATTCAGGAGGAACTCACACACCACCTAAGAGTTCAACTTCTTAGTGGGAACTTCTTCCACCCACTTCATAAAATAGTTAGTGGCCGTGAGAATGTAGACATGTCCAGCACTAGATGGTGGGTTCAAAGGCCCCACAAAGTCTATACCCCATTGTTTAAATGGTTCATCAACAATTACAAGTTTAAGAGGTAAAGCAACGAGATGAGGTCTTTCAGTGAAAAGTTGACATTTTTTCACAATTGTGAACATATTGGTAGGCATCTTTGAACATGTCAGGCAAGTAAAAGTGGTTCCAAATAATATTAAATGCTGTTACTATTGAAGAGTAGTGACCCCCACAAGCCTCATCATGAAATACCTTTAACAACTCTTTTTCTTGTTCAATGTCCATGCATCTGAGAAAAGTTATGTCTATGCTTCTCTTATGCAAAATTCCTTGAGATATCACATATCGATTAGCCTTCAGTTTCAGGTTGCACCTTTCTTTTGGGTCTAGGTGATCGGGACATTCACCGTAAGTAAGGAAATAAGCCATGTCAGAGAACCAGGGGTCAATTAAAATTACTAGCAATGCCATAGGTACTTCATCAATTTTTTTAAATGGTTCAGCATTCTCTGCTATCAATTTACACAAACCCTTCCCCCTTACCAAATTGGTTGGTTTAATTTCCAGGTCATACTCTTGAATTTTTTCTATCCAGATTGCTCTGTTGTTCATACCAATCTCCCTTTGATTCAAAATACTTTTCACTGCTATATCAGGTACAAACACTATGCAATGAGAATGGAGTATATAGTATCTGAATTGTTTCACTGCCTTTACTACAGTGAAGGCATGTTTTTCCATCTAGGAATACTCAAGCTCATGTCATTTTAGCGGTGTGCTCATATAGGCTATGGGTGCTTCTTGTCATTTCTCATTTTTCTGTGTTAGTATACCTGATAGAGTATGTTCTGAAGCATAGCAATAAATGATAAAGTCCTTTTTGAAATTGGGACGCATTAATACAGGAGCCTGTGATACTACATTTTTAATATCTCTGAAAGCTTAATGCCCATCCTCACTCCACTTGAAAGGAACTTTCTCTCTCATCATATCAATCATATTCTTAGTAACTTCTGAAAATTAAAGAACAAATGCTCTCAAAAAAATTCTCCTGACCAAACAAAGACTTTATTCCACTCCTGTTTGATGGAAAGTTAAGCTATTGAATCACCTTTACCTACTCGGGGTCAATACAGATCCCATCCTTTGAAATGATATGACTAAGTAATTTTCCTTCTTCCACAAAGAACGTTGATTTCTTGGGGTTCAAAGAGATGCCGTGATTTCTACACCTTAGGAGCACTGTCTCAAGATCTTTTAAGTGTTGACTTCTCTCCTTTGAGAAGATAGTGAGGTCAGGTTGAAGCATAGGGAACACGTCATCATGTGGCAACACCATCTTGCAACATTGTAATGAATGGAGAATATGTTATCTTATACTGGACTCTCCCTAGTAGAGTCACCAAAAATCTATTAGCGAACAGATTTATCTTCTTCTTTTTAAATGGAAATGGATAAAGAATATGTTTTTGAAGACAAATGATTCATCAACAGTTGGGTAAGCATAGGAAATTACTTCCCTCTAAATTTCTAAGGTTCAGTTTCCCTCTAAGATATTCAGTGAATTACAGACATAAAAGTAAATCTATACACCTTTAACCAGAAAGTGTAGAAGGAACACTCAAATACTCTTGGGTATTGAGGTAAAATTACAAAATCAACTAATAATTGAAATGACCATGAAGCGAACAAAAAACTACTAATTACTTCTAAATCAGACAAATTACAAAATAACCTAAGAAAAGAAAACTATAAAGAAACTGGAAGTGACTGAATATAAACAACACATGCACAGATTTAAGTGTATCAATTCTCAAAGAAATCACATACATTCTAGATTTTGATTCAAAGATCTAAACCACATCATGCATCTATATATTCATATATTAACCAGATCAAAGTTTGATCAAAGATAACTCACCAGCTATTTCAGAGAATCTAAAAAAAAATCTATGCTAACTACTTACTTCAAAACATAAAATATCTAATTTCTACCTTAATTCCTTGATTCTCTCTGCTTGCTTCGGCAACTGACCTCTATTTAGTAGCAACATGGATTCCACATTCATAATTCTGGTGAAGTCCTAAACTATCGGTGCCTCATTTTCTTTGAGAGTGTTCATGGCGTCTGTGAAGATCTTTAACATGGCATCAGCGTCTCTGTTACCTCCGTCAATCTACAAAATACTTGAGGGGTTCACTATTTTGATATCTTTCAGAGCATCTGCATGAATATCCATCACTTCCTTTTCAATCACTTTATCTTGAAAAATTTCAGCTTTAAACATTGTGTTTTTCCATCCAAAGTTCTTCTTTAGAATAAACAACATACAGGTGTGTATCAACTGCATTGGATTTTCAGCTAAGAATTGAACCACACCATAATTTTCTGTTTCTTGAACCTGTATAACAATTGCTGCACATTTAGCTTCTTCCATTTCCCAACTTGGAACTAAGGTTTGAACCTCACCAAGTAATGTTTCTCCATCAAGACAAGTAGATATAAACTCACAGATAAAAGCACTACCTTCATTGATAACATTGTTTATCCAAGTCTTCACGATCTCTACCAAAACCTTCCCCTGTTGAATTTGTTTTACTAGCTTTTGGCTTTTGACTGAATTCGAATCGAAATCCTATGAAGACTGAGCTAGGGGTAGAACTCCGTCATTAGAAAGTGAGGAAAGGAATTTAGCCATGGCAGAGACTAACTGTTTTAACTTCCGTTTCTCTTTCCCATCTTTTTGCGACTGCTCGAGCATATGATCGGCTGAAAACTTAAATAGGTGATCCCTAGAATTCCTATTTAGAACACCAAGTTCCATTTTTGTGATCTCGAAGTCTTTGGCCTCTGGTTCTTGAATTCCTTCTTTAGGTTTGGAGGTGGCTATCTCTGCAATCATCTTTCCAATTGATGAATCGTTGGATAACCTAGCATCACTCTTCATTTTCTTCACCTTGGGGGTTTGGGTAGCATATTTGGTAACAATCTCTTTTACAAGGAGTGAAATGGGTTTATAGCTTTTCCTCTTATTCACTGATTCAGTAAGCCAAGAAGGGATTGAACCAATGACTATCCAATTATTGGGGTTTTTTGGAGGAGTGTCCTCAACCAGAGGTATCTTTGTATTTATAATAGAAGTTTCATATTCTTTTACTTGTTGATCCAGAGAAAATGAAATATCATCATCATTGATCTCAACATCTAGGTAGGCAAGTCCTAAAGTTGCCATCTGAGACCACTTCTCTTCTCTTGTTCTTGGTCTCGATCTTGGTATAGTCGAGTGCTTGCTAGAAATCACTTTTTTCTGGGGAGACAAAATTTTACCTACATTTGGAGCCACAGGAGATACGTTAGACAAGGCATTCTTCATTTTCATTAAGGTTGGTTTAGCACTGTACTTTTCAAGAGGGGGGTTCTCAGTTCTCTCCTTCTTTTCCTTTAACCAGCTTTTTGTGACCCCAAAGATGGTTTGGGCCATTAGTTTTATATCATCTTCTTCCTTCCTATTCCAATCTATATCCGAGGGAACTTTTGCATCCACATTGTTAGCCTCTAAACCTGTTGTTTAAGAGAAATCTTCCTCCACATCTTTAATATCAAAATTCAAATGCAACATCTTAATCTATGGGATTACAAGCCTGAAATGGTCTCACTTCCAGATTGCCTCCTCATCTCCGATATCTTCCCATAGGCCTTCCAGGTGTGAGCTGGGTGAAGGATAATTACTTAGGGTTAAAACTTGCCTAGAAAAGCCCTTATTGTCAAAACCCCTTCTCACCTTATAAAACTACAAATGGAAGTTCAACAAATTGCTTCCTATCACCGAAGCATCCATCATATTATTACAGGTTAAGTTACCAATTTTAATTGGGAACATGGAATGCCATTTTTCTTCTGGCAGAGCATATTTGAAAACCACAAACAATTGCCTACAAACTTTTTCCAAAATAAAATAGTTGAAATCAAACCTTGGGAGCTTGAGAGGTTCATCATCAAAGCCTCCAATCTGAATGTAGGTGAAACATGGGAATTGGATATACAGGCTGCCATAAGTTTGAATTATTTTCTGTGCCTCCAATGAAACTCTTTGGTTCGGAACACCTGCTAATTGTTGACACAATTTTCCTAGGAAAACATCATGAACTTTCTTGCAATTTTCCAAAATCTTATCTTTTCTTATCAAAAGACAGTACTCATAAATTAAAATATCTTCATTCCAAGGGACATGTCAGATGGCGGACAAATCTTGTGTACACGCTAGGCAATATATAAAATAAGAAGACATAAAGAATTCCTTCATAATGACCTGAGCTTGTTTGATTTGGTCTCTCAAGGAACTAGCAATGATTTCAGCCCAATCAATATGTTGACCCCCTTCTAAGATAATTTCTATAAAATGAAACATCCACTCTTCATAGAGAAGAACTTGTTCTGAACCTTTGATCCAGTGAAGTAACACTATCACATCATGAATAAGGGGTTTCATGTGATCTTTAGTCAGCACTTTGGGAAAATGAGAGTCACCTCTGTAATTGGTTTGAGTCCACTTCCTAGCTACATGGCTCTGATTTTTATCCTCATTTTCTTTGTACTAAGCTAGGGATTGATTGGGTGTAAAACTGACAAAAGACTCTTTTGGGATTTTGAAAATAACCATAATAGTGTTTCTATTGACACACATAAGGGTTTGGCCTTCCACATTAAAAATGCACTAGGATTTAATATCATATCTGTTAATACATTATTGAACTAATTCTGGGCATACAACTGATGGTAGAAAAGTCGTGGCTTCTAATAACCCACTCGGTAGGAATTCTAGGCTATGTTCTTCTGCTGCACAGTTTGTATAACCGACTATCATTTTTTCTACAGGAACCCCTAGTAGGTCTGTTTCTGAGATATTAGGAGCTCTGCACTGCATATTTCTAACATTCTGGAAGAAATGCAAACTGGACTTCATCTTCTCTTCAAAAATAAAAACCCAGATGACCCCCCCTTCTTGAACCAATATGTTAAACGGCAACAGGAAAAGAGAAAAGGCTTCAGGAGCTACCTATTTTATGAAGACTCAAAACAAATTCTTCTCCACAGACTCCATAAAAAAATAATAGGAAAGAAGAACTTACAGAGTTGTTTATATTTTCAAAATAATGCCCAGAGAGATCGACTTTAATGAGCATAAGTCAAGAGCATTAAATTTTGATGATGTGAACTGTAATGACTTATAAATAAGGCATCCTTGGAATCTACCACCTTTAATATCATTATTAATCATACCTCAAATAAAATCCTCTACTCATGCTAAAAATGTCATTAAATGCCATTCCAGATCTTATTGGAAGTTCGCCCCGTGGCTACTGTCAAATCAAAACTGCCCTTCTCAAAACTGAATCATCATTACACTGCCAAGTCAAATCATGGGTCCCATCAATTATTTTTCACTTGATGACTCTACCCACAATATATCTATGAACCTCTTTGAACTACTTTGAACCATATTTCAAAGACGTTTGAAGTGGTTCACCTTCCTAAGGTAACATAGTCTAGGGCCCACCTGCATAATACAGACATTAGAAGATAAAAAATTAATTAAACCACTTTGAACTACTTTTATCTGGAGTTCAAAGAGGTTCCAAGTGGTTCAAGTAAAGATTGAGCCTTGTAAAGGATCAGTCTGAGAATGGCTGAACTTGAACTTGACAAATTTGAAGGGGATATGTGCTTAAAGGGTTGCCACAAGGAGAGACTTTCAAGGGAACATGCTAAAGAGCTTCAGATTAAATCAATATCAAGGGTCTTTGACACTTCAACAAAGGCAACTCTAACTGACCCTAACATCGGCTCTAGCTGGGGACTGCATTTTACTCAATGTGTAGAGAACTCTAGACAACTAGTTTCATAGAGAAAGAAAACAAAGGGAAAGAAAAATAGACAACCACGACACACCAAAAAGGAAAGTAGGGAAAAAACTATCTAATATGTACATGAATACCAATTGAGGTACATGATTAGAGGTTGCATAACTTAAGGTCCTGCCTATTATAGGTAAAAGGCAGATTCACACCATCTGGGTAAGACAACTGAAAAGCATTTGAACCAAGGGTTTCAGAAATAATGAATGGGCCCTTCGATAAAGACTCAAATTTTCCATGGGACCCTTTAGGTGCTCTTCTCTTGTCCCATATAATAATGTCATCTCCTTCCATAAACTTATGAGGTAGTGCTTGCATATACAAAATTTGCTTCACTTTTTACTGATGTTTTGTAATATGATCCACCAAATCTTCTCTTTCCTCCTCCAGCCTAGCCAGATGCATGATACGTTTCTCCAGAGGATCTTTAAAATACTCATCTTCAATTATATCTCAGAGCTTAGCCGAGGAAATTTGTAAAGGTAGTGATACATGTGCCCCTATTCCATTGACTAGTTCAAATGGAACCATCCCAATTGCTCATTTCAGAGTAGCTCAGTCCACCCATAAAGCTTCGAAGAGTTTCTTATGCCATTCACAGGGATTGTCTTCCATCAATTTTTTTATTATCATCACCAGGTTCTTATTGCTGGATTTTGCCTGACCATTCCCTTCCAGAAAATAGTCAGAAGAGTGGGCTAAAGATATGCCATGCTCATAGTAGAAGGCTGAAATCTCCTCAGAGGAAAAATGTTTAGCATTGTCGGCTACGATCTTAACTAGCACCACGAACCTGATAAAGATGTAATTCAGGAGGAACTCGCACACAACCTGAGAGCTCGCCTTCTTAGTGGGAACTGCTTCCACCCACTTTGTAAAATAGTCAGTGGCCATGAGAATGTAGACATGTCCAACACTAGATGGTGGGGTCAAAGGCCCGAGGAATTCTATACCCCATTGTTTAAATGGTTCATCAACAATTACAGGTTTTAGAGGTAAAGCGGTGAGATGAGGTCTTCCTACGAAAAGTTGACATTTTTCATAATTGCAAACATATTGGTAGGCAGCTTTGAACATGCCGGGCCAATAAAAGTGGTTCCAAAGAATTTTAAATGATGTTACTATTGAAGAGTATTGACCCCCACAAGCCTCATCATGAAATACCTTTAACATCTCTTTTTGTTGTTCAATGTCCACGCATCTGAGAAAAGTTATGTCTATGCTTCTCTTATGCAAAATTCCTTGAGATATCAAATATTGATTAGCCTTCAGTTTCAGGCTGCACCTTTCTTTTGGGTTTAGGTGATTAGGAAATTCACCGTAAGGAAATAGGCCATGTCAGAGAACCAAGGGTTGGTTAAACTGACTAGCAATGCCATAGGTACTTCATCAATTTTTTTAGATGGTTCAGCATTCTCTGCTATCAATTTACACAAACCCTTCCCCCTTACCAAATTGGTTGGTTTAATTGTCAGGTCATACTCTTGATTTTTTTCTATCCAGATTACTCTATTGTTCATAGCAATCTCCCTTTGAGTCAAAATACTTTTCACTGCTATATCAGGTACAAACACTATGTAATGAGAATGGAGTATATAGTATCTGAATTGTTTCACTGCCTTTACTAGAGTGAAGGCATGTTTTTCCATTTGGGAATACTTAAGCTCATGTCTTTTCAGCAGTGTGCTCATATAGGCTATGGGTGCTTCTTGTCCTTTCTCATCTTTCTATGTTAGTATACCCGAAGGAGTATATTCCAAAGCATAGCAATAAATGATAAAGTCCTTTTTGAAATTCCCTTTAATATAGGAGCCTGTGATACTGCATTTTTAATATCTTTGAAAGCTTGACGTCCATCCTCACTCCACTTGAAAGGAACTTTCTCGCTCATCATATCAATCATAGTCTTAGTAACTTTTGAAAATTCAGTAACAAATGCTCTCAAAAAAATTCACCTAACCAAAGAAAGACTTTAGTCCACTCCTGTTGGATGGAAAGTTAAGCTATTGAATAGCCTTTACCCGCTCAGGGTCAATATGGATCCCGTTTTTTGAAATGAAATGACTAAGTAATTTTCCTTCTTCCAAAAAGAACATTGATTTCTTGGGGTTCAAAGAGATGCTGTGATTTCTACACCTTAGGAGCACTGTCTCAAGATCTTTTAAGTGTTGACTTCTCTCCTTTGAAAAGATAGTGAGGTCAGGTTGAAGCACAGGGAACATGTCATCGTGTGGCAACACCATATTGCAACATTGTAATGAATGGAGAATCTGTTATCTTATACTTGACTCTCCCCAGTAGAGTCGCCAAAAATCTATTGGCGAACAGATTTGTCTTCTTCTTTTTAAATGGAAATGGATAAAGACTCTATGTTTTTGAAGAGAAATGATTCATCAATAGTTGGGTAAGGATAGGAAATCGCTTCCCTCAGAGTTTCTAAGGTTCAGCTTCCTCCTAAGATATTCAGTGAATTACAGACATAAAAGTAAATCTATACACCTTTAACCAGAAAGTGTAGAAGGAACACTCAAATACTCTTGGGTATTGAGGTAAAATTATAGAATCAAATAATAATTGAAATGACCATGAAGTGAATAGAAATCTACTAATTACTTCTAAATTAGACAACTTACAAAATAACCTAAGAAAAGAAAACTATAAAGAAACTGGAAGTGACTGAATATAAACAACACAGGCGCAGATTTAAGTGTATCAATTCTCAAAGAAATCACATACATTCCAGATTTTGATTCAAAGATCTAAACCACATCATGCATCTATATATTCATATATTAATAAGATCAAAGTTTGATCAAATATCACTCACCAGCTATTTCAGAGAATCGAAAAAAAATCTATGCTAACTACTTACTTCAAAACATAAACTATCTAATTTCTACCTTAATTCCCTAATTATCTCTAGTTGCTTCGGCAACTGACCTCTATTTAGCAGCAACATGGATTCCACATTCATAATTTTGGTGAAGTCCTGAACTATCGGTGCCTCATTTTCTTTGAGAGTGTTCATGGCGTCTGTGAAGATCTTTACCATGGCATCCGTGTCTTTGTTACCTCCATCAATCTGCAAAATACTTGAGGGGTTCACTATTTTGATATCTTTCAAAGCATCTGCATGCATATCCATCACTTCCTTTTCAATCACTTTAGCTTCACAAATTGTAGCTTTAAACATTGTGTTTTTCCATTCGAAGTTCTGCTTTAGAATAAACAACATACAGGGGTCTATCAACTTCATTGGATTTTCAGCTAAGAATTGAACCACACCATAATTTTCTATTTCTTACACCTGTATAACAATTGCTGCACATTTAGCTTCTTCCATTTCCAAACTTGGAACTAAGGTTTGAACCTCACCAAGTAATGTTTCTCCATTGAGACAAGTAGATATAAACTCGCGGATAAAAGCACTACCTTAATTGATAAAAAATTTTATCCAAGTCTTCACGATCTCTACCAGAACCTTCCCCTGTTGAATTTGTTTTACTAGCTTTTGGATTTTGACTAAATTCAGATTGAAATCCTATGAAGACTGAGCTAGGGGAAGAACTCCATCGTCAACGAGTGAGGAAAGGAATTCAGCCATGGCAGAGACATCTAGGTTGTCGAGTCCTAAAGCTTCCATCTAAGTCTGCTTCTCTGATCTTGTTCTTGGTCTCAATCTTGGTGCAGTCGGGTGCTTGCTGGAAATCATCTTTTTCTGGGGAGACAAAATTTTACCTACATTTGGAGCCACAGGAGATACATTAGATGAGGCATTCTTCATTTTCATTAAGGTTGGTTTAGCACTGCGCTTTTCAAAAGGGGGGTTCTAAGTTCTCTCCTTCTTCTTTTCCATTAACCATCTTTTTGTGACCTCGAATATGGTTTGGGCCCTTAATTTTATATCATCTTCTTCCTTCCTATTCCAATCTATATTCAAGGGAACTTTTGCATCCACATTATTAGCCTCTGAAACTGTGGTTTCAGAGCAATATTCCTCAACATCTTTAATATCATAATTCAACTGCAACATCTTAATCTGTGGGATTACAAGCCTCGAATGATCTCACTTCTAGAATGCCTCCTAATCTCCGAGATCTTCCCATAGGTCTTCCAGGTGTGAGCTGGGTGAAGAAAAATTACTTAGGCTTAACACTTCCCTAGCAAAGCCCTTATTGTCAAAACCCCTTGTCACCTTATAAAACTGCAAATGGAAGTTCAACAAATTTCTTCCTATCACCGAAGCATCCATCATATTATTATAGGTTAAGTTACCAATTTTAACTGGGAACATGGAATGCCATTTTTCTTCTGGCAGAGCATTTTTGAAAACCACAAACAATTTCGTACAAACTTCTACCAAAATAAAATAGTTGAAAGCAAACCTTGGGAGCTTGAGAGGTTCATCATCAAAGCCTCCAATCTGAATGTAGGTGAAACATGGGAATTTGATATACAGGCTGCCATAAGTTTGAATTAGTTTCTATGCCTCTAATGAAACTATTTGCTTCAAAACCCCTGCTTATTGTTGACACAGTTTTCCTAGGAAAACATCATGAACTTTCTTGTAATTTTCCAAAATCTTATCTTTTCTTAACAAAAGACAGTACTCATAAATATAAATATCTTCATTCCAAGGGACATCTCAAATGGCATAAAAATCTTGTGTGCACGTTAGGCAATATATCAAATAAGAAGACATAAAGAATTCCTTCCTAATGGCTTGAGCTTGTTTGAGTTGGTCTCTCAAGGAACTAGCAATTATTTCAGCCCAATCAATATGTTGACCCCCTTCTAAGATAATTTCTATAAAATGAAACATCCACTCTTCATAGAGAAGAACTTGTTCTGAACCTTTGATCCGGTGAAGTAACACTATCACATCATGAATAAGGGGTTTCATGTGATCTTTAGTGAGCACTTTGGGAAAATGAGAGCCACCTCTGTAATTGGTTTGAGTCCAGTTCCTAGCTACATGGCTCCAAATTTTATCCTCATTTTCTTTATACTAAGCCTGGGATTGAGTGGGTGTAAAAATGACAAAAGACTCTTTTGGGATTTTGAAAATAGCCATAATAGTCTCTCTATTGATAGGCAGAAGTGTTTGGCTTTCCGCATTTGAAATGCTCTTGGATTTAATATCATATTTGTTAATACATTATTGAAATAATTCTGGGCATACAACTTATGGTAGAAAAGCCGCGGCTTCTAATAACCCACTCGACAGGAATTCTAGGCTATGTTCTTCTGCTGCACGGTTTGTATAATCGACTGTCATTTTTTCTACAGGAACCCCTAGTAGGTCTATTTCTGAGATAGTAGGAGCTCTGCACTACATATTTCTAACATTCCCAAAGAAATGCAAACTGGACTTCATCTTCTCTTCAGAAATAAAATCCTAGATGACCCCCCAGTTCTTGAATCAATATGTTAAACAACAACAGGAAAAGAGAAAAGGCTTCGGGAGCTACCTATTTTATGCAGAATCGAAACAAATTCTTCTCCACAGTTGAAACTCCACAAAAAAATAATAGGAAAGAAGAACTTGCAGAGTTGTTTATATTTTCAAAATAATGCCAAGAGAGACCGACTTTAATGAGCATAAATCAGGAGCATTAAATTTTGATGATTTGAACTGTAATGACTCAACAATAAGGAATCCTTGGAATCTACCACCCTTAATATCATTATTAATCATACCTCAAATAAAATCCTCTACCCATGCTAAAAATGTCATTAAATGCCATTCCAGATCTTATTGGAAGTTCGTCCTGTGGCTCCCGTCAAATCAAAACTACCCTTCTCAAAATTGAATCATCATTACACCGCCAGGTCACATCATGGGTCCCATCAATTGTTTGTCACTTGATGAATCTACCCACAATCTATCTATGAACCTCTTTGAACTACTTTGAACCAGAGTTCAAAGAGGTTCAAAGTGGTTCACCTCCATAAGGTAAGATAGGTCGGGGCCCACCTACAGAAAATAGACGTTAGAAGATAAAACATTCATTGAAACGCTTCAAACTACTTTGAACTGGAGTTCAAAGAGGTTTGAAGTGGTTCAAGTAAAGATTGAGCCTTGTAAAGGATCAGTCTGAGAACGGATGAACTTGAACTTGACAACTTTGAAGGGGACATGTGCTTAAAGGGTTGCCACAACGAGAGACTTTCAAGGGAACATTCTAAAGAGCTTCAGATTAAAGCAATATCAAGGGTCTTTGACACTTTAGAAAAGGTGACTCTAACTAACCCTAACATCGGTTCTAGCTGGGGACTACATATTACTCAATGTGCAGAGAACTCTAGACAACTGGTTTTGGAGAGAAAGCAAACAAAGGGAAAGAAAAATAGACAACCACGACACACCAAAAAGGAAAGTAGGGAAAAAACTATCTAATATGTACATGAATACCAACTGAGGTACATCATTAGAGCTTGCATAACTTAAGGTCCTTCCAATTATAGGTAAAAGGTAGATTCACACCATCTAGGTAAGACAACCAAAAAGAATTTTAACCAAGGGCTTCAGAAATAATGAATGGGCCCTTCGATAAAGACTCAAATTTCGCATGGGACCCTTTAGGAGCTCTTCTCTTGTCCCATAAAATAACGTCATCTCCTTCCATAAAGTTACAAGGCCATGCTCACATATCAAAAATCTACTTCACTTTTAACTGATGTTTTGTAATATGATCGACCAAATATTCTATTTCCTCCTCCAGCCTAGCCAGATGTATGATACTTTTCTCTAGAGGATCTTTAAAATACTCATCTTAATTTATATCTTGGAGCTTAGCCAAGGAAATTTGTAAAGGCAGTGATACATGTGCCCCTATTCCATATACTAGCTCAAACAGATCCATCCCAATTGCTCATTTCAGAGTAGTTCGGTCCACCCATAAATCTTCGAAGAGTTTCGTATGCCATTCACGGGGATTGTCTTCCATCAATTTTTTTATTATCATCACCAGGTTCTTATTGCTGGATTCCGCATGACCATTCCCTTGTGGAAAATAGTCATAAGAGTGGGCTAAAGATATGCCATGCTCATAGCAGAAGGTTGAAATCTCCTCAGAGGAAAAATATGTATCATTTTCGACTATGATCTTAATCGGTACCCCAAACCTGATAAAGATATAATTCAGGAGGAACTCACACACCACCTAAGAGTTTGCCTTCTTAGTGGGAATTGCTTCCACCCACTTCATAAAATAGTCAGTGGCCGTGAGAATGTAGACATGTCCAGCACTAGATGGTGGGTTTAAAGGCCCCATGAAGTCTATACCCCATTTTTTAAAGGGTTCATCAATAATTACAGGTTTAAGAGGTAAAGCAGCGAGATGAGGTCTTCTAGTAAAAAGTTGACATTTTTCACAATTGCGAACATATTGGTAGGCATATTTGAACATGTCAGGCTAGTAAAAGTGGTTCAAAAGAATTTTAAACACTGTTACTATTAAAGATTAGTGACCCCTACAAGCCTCATCATGAAATACCTTTAATAGATCTTTTTGTTGTTCAATGTCCACGCATCTGAGAAAAGTTATGTCTATGCTTCTCTTATGCAAAATTCCTTGAGATATCACATATCGATTAGCCTTCAGTTTTAGGTTGCACCTTTCTTTTGGGTTTAGGTCATTGGGACATTCACCGTAAGTAAGGAAATAGGCCATGTCAGAGAACCAGGGATCGGTTAAACTGACTAGCAATGCCATAGGTACATCATCAATTTTTTTAGATGGTTCAGCATTCTCTTCTATCAATTTACACAAACCCTTCCCCCTTACCAAATTGGTTGGTTTAATTTCCAGTTCATACTCTTGAATTTTTTCTATCCAGATTGCTCTGTTGTTCATACCAATCTTTCTTTTAGTCAAAATACTTTTCACTACTATATCAGGTACAAACACAGTGCAATGAGAATGGAGTATATAGTATCTATATTGTTTCACTGCCTTTACTATAGTGAAGGCATGTTTTTCCATCTGGGAATACTTAATCTCATGTCTTTTCAGCGGTGTGCTCATATAGGCTATGGGTGCTTCTTTTCCTTTCTCATCTTTCTGTGTTAGTATACCCGACAGAGTATGTTCCAAAGCATAGAAATAAATGATAAAGTCCTTTTCGAAATTGGTACCCTTTAATACAGGAGCCTTTGATACTGCATTTTTAATATCTCTGAAAGCTTGACGCCCATCCTCACTCCACTTGAAAGTAACTTTCTCGCTCATCATATCAATCATATTCTTAGTAACTTCTGAAAATTTAGGAACAAATGCTCTCAAAAAAATTCACCTGACCAAAGGAAGACTTTAGTCCACTCCTATTGGATGGCAAGTTAAGCTATTGAATCACCTTTAGCCACTCGGGGTCAATACGGATCCCATCCTTTGAAATGATATGACTAAGTAATTTGCCTTCTTCCACAAAGAACGTTGATTTCTTGGGGTTCAAAGAGATGCCATGATTTCTACACATATTCAGTGAATTACAGACATAAAAGTAAATCTATACACCTTTAACCAGAAAGTGTAGAAGGAACACTCAAATACTCTTGGGTATTGAGGTAAAATTATAGAATCAACTAATAATTGAAATGACCA
>MU223184.1:48292-82018 GCA_018584345.1 Thuja plicata | reverse complement strand
AATAATTGAAATGACCATGAAGTGAACAGAAATCTACTAATTACTTCTAAATCAGACAACTTACAAAATAACCTAAGAAAAGCAAACTATAAAGAAACTGGAAGTGACTGAATATAAACAACACATGTATAGTTTTAAGTGTATCAATTCTCAAAGAAATCACATAAATTCCAGATTTTGATTCAAAGATCTAAACCACATCATGCATCTCTATATTCATATATTAATCAGATCAAAGTTTGATCAAAGATTGGTCGACAGCTATTTCAGAGAATCTAAAAAAAAATCTATGCTAAGTACTTACTTAAAAACATAAACTATATAATTTCTACCTTAATTCCCTAATTCTCTCCACTTGCTTCAGCAACTAGCCTCTATTCAGCAGCAACATGGATTCCACATTCATAATTTTGGTGAAGTCCTGAACTATCGGTGCCTCATTTTCTTTGAGAGTGTTCATGGCATCTGTGAAGATCTTTACCATGGCATCCGTGCCTCTGTTACCTCCATCAATCTGCAAAATACTTGAGGGGTTCACTATTTTGATATCTTTTAGAGCATCTACATGCATATCCATCACTTCCTTTTCGATCGCTTTAGCTTGACAAATTATAGCTTTAAACATTGTGTTTTTCCATCCGAAGTTCTTCTTTAGAATAAACAACATACAGGGGTCTATCAACTTCATTGGATTTTTAGCTAAGGATTGAACCACACCATAATTTTCTATTTCTTGAACCTATATAACAATTGGTGCACATTTATCTTCTTCCATTTCCCAACTTGGAACTAAGGTTTGAACCTCACCAAGTAATGTTTCTCCATCGAGACAAGTAGATATAAACTCACAGATAAAAGCACTACCTTCATTGATAACATTGTTTAGCCAAGTCTTTACGATCTCTACCAGAACCTTCCCCTGTTGAATTTGTTTTACTAGCTTTTGGCTTTTGACTGAATTATAATCGAAATCCTATGAAGACTGAGCTAGGGGCAGAACTCCATCATGAGCAAGTGAGGAAAGGAATTCAGCCATGGCGGAGACTAACTATTTTAACTTCCATTTCTCTTTCCCATCTTTTTGAGACTGCCCAAGCATATGATCAGCTGAAAACTTAAATAGGTGATCCCTAGAATCGCTTTTTATAACACTAAGTTCCATTTTTGTGATCTCAAAGTCCTGGGCCTCTGGTTCTTGAATTCCTTCTTTAGGTTTGAAGGTGGCTATCTCTGCAATCACCTTTCCAGTTGACGAATCGGTGGATAACCTAGCATCACTCTTCATTTTCTTCACCTTGGGGGTTCAGGTAGCATACTTGGTAACATTCTCTTTTACAGGGAGTGAAATGGGTTTATATCTTTTCCTCTTATTCATCGATTCAGTAAGCCAAGGAGGGATTGAACCAATGACTATCTGATTATTGGGGGTTTTTGCAGGAGTGTCCTCAACCAGAGGTATCTCTGTATTCATAATAGAAGTTTCCTATTCTTTTACTTGTTGATCAAGAGAAAATGAAATATCATCATCATTGATCTCAACATTTAGGTAGTCAAGTCCTAAAGCTACCATCTAAGACCGCTTCTCTGATCTTGTTCTTGGTCTCGATCTTGGTGCAGTTGAGTGCTTGCTGGAAATCACCTTTTTCTTGGGAGACAAAATTTTACCTGCATTTGGAGCCACACGAGATACATTAGACAAGGCATTCTTCATTTTCATTAAGGTTGGTTTAGCACTACACTTTTCAAGAAGGGGGTTCTCAGTTCTCTCCTTTTTCTTTTCTGTTAACCAGCTTTCTGTGACCCCAAAGATGGTTTGGGCCCTTAGTTTTATATCATCTTCTTCCTTCCTATTCCAATCTATATCTGAGGGAACTTTCACATCCACATTGTTAGCCTCTGAACCTGTGGTTTCAGAGCAATCTTCCTTCACATCTTTAATATCAAAATCCAACTGCAACATCTTAATCTATGGGATTACAAGCCTGGAATGATCTCACTTCTAGATTGCCTCCTCATATCCAAGATCTTCCCATAGGTCTTCCAGGTGCGAGCTGGGTGAAGGATAATTACTTAGGCTAAAAAATTTCCTAACAAAGCCCTTATTGTCAAAACCCCTTCTCACCTTATAAAATTGCAAATGGAAGTTCAACAAATTGCTTCCTATCACTGAAGCATCCATCATATTATTACAGGTTAAGTTACCAATTTTAACTGGGAACATGGAATGCCATTTTTCTTTTGGCAGAGCATTTTTGAAAACCACAAACAATTGCCTACAAACTTCTACCAAAATAAAATAGTCCAAAGAAAACCTTGGGAGCTTGAGAGGTTCATCATCAAAGCCTCCAATCTGAATGTAGGTGAAACATGGGAATTGGATATACAGGCTACCATAAGTTTGAATTAGTTTTTGTGACTCTAATGAAACTCTTTGGTTTGGAACCCCTGCTAATTGTTGACATACTTTTCCTAGGAAAACATCATGAACTTTTCTGTAATTTTCCAAACTCTTATCTTTTCTTAACATAAGACAGTACTCATAAATTAAAATATCGGCATTCCAAGGGACATGTCAGATGGTAGACAAATCTTGTTTGCACGCTAGGAAATATATCAAATAAGAGAACATAAATAATTCCTTCGTAATGGCCTGAGCTTGTTTGAGTTGGTCTCTCAAGGAACTAGCAATGATTTCAGCCCAATCAATATGTTGACCCCCTTCTAAGATAATTTCTATAAAATGAAACATCCACTCTTTGTAGAGAAGAACTTGTTGTGAACCTTTGATCCGGTGAAGTAACACTATCACATCGTGAATAAGGGGTTTCATGTGATCTTTAGTGAGCACTTTGGGAAAATGAGAGCCACCTCTGTAATTGGCTTGAGTCCACTTCATAGCTACATGGCTCCAATTTTTATCCTCATTTTCTTTGTACTAAGCTAGGGATTGAGTGGGTGTAAAAATGACAAAAGACTCTTTTAGGATTTTGAAAACAACCATAATAGTCTCTCTATTGACAGGCACAAGGGTTTGGCCTTCCGCATTCAAAATGCACTTGGATTTAATATCATATTTGTTAATACATTATTGAACTAATTTTGGGCATACAACTGATGGCAGAAAAGTTGCAGCTTCTAATAACCCACTTGATAGGAATTCTAGGCTATGTTCTTCTGCTGCATGGTTTGTATAATTGACTATCATTTTTTCTATAGGAACCCCTAGTAGGTATGTTTCTGAGATAGTAGGAGCTCTGCACTGCATATTTCTAACATTCCCTAAGAAATGCAAACTGGACTTCATCTTCTCTTCAGAAATAAAAACCCAGATGACCCCCCCTTCTTGAATCAATATGTTAAACAACAACAGGAAAAGAGAAAAGGCTTCGGGAGCTACCTATTTAATGCAGACTCAAAACAAATTCTTCTCCACAGCCAAGACTCTGCACAAAAATAATAGGAAAGAAGAACTTACAGAGCTGTTTATATTTACAAAATAATGCCCAGAGAGACTGACTTTAATGAGTATAAGTTGGGAGCATTAAATTTTGATGATGTGAATTGTAATGACTCAGCAATAAGGCATCCTTGGAATCCACCACCCTTAATATCATTATTAATCATACCTTAAATAAAATCCTCTGCTCATGCTAAAAGTGTCATTAAATGCCATTCCAGATCTTATTGGAAGTTCGCCCCGTGGCTCCCGTAAAATCGAAATTGCCCTTCTCAAACCTGAATCGTCATTATGCTGCTAGGTCACATCATGGGTCCCATCAATTATTTTTCACTTCATGACTCTACCTGCAATCTATCTCTGAACCTCTTTGAACTACTTTGAACCGGAGTTCAAAGAGGTTCAAAGTGGTTCACCTCCATAAGGTAACATAGGCCGGGGTCCACCTGCAAAAAACAAATGTTATCAGATAAAACATTCATTGAACCACTTTGAACTACTTTGAACTGGAGTTAAAAGAGGTTTGAAGTGGTTCAAGTAAAGATTGAGCCTTGTAAAGGATCGGTATGAGAACAACTGAACTTGAACTTGACAAATTTGAAGGGGATATGCGCTTAAAGGGTTTCTGCAAGGAGAGACTTTCAAGGGAATGTGCTAGAGAGCTTCAGATTAAAGCAATATCAAGGGTCTTTGACACTTCAACAAAGGTGACTCTAACTGACCCTAACAGGGTCATAAGTCATAATATTACCTATTATGTCATAATAGGACCTATTATGTCATAGTAGGTCATACTAAGGGTTCTTATGGAATCTTAAGGAATCTTATGTCATAAAAGGTCCTAATAAGGGTTCCTTGGTGTCTTAAGGGGTCATATATGTTCTAATAGGTCATCTTAATGGGTCATATGTCATAAAGGGTCCTAAGGGTTATTAAATAGTTCTAATAGGTCATCCTAGGTGTCTTAAATGGTCGTAAGAGTTCTTAAAGATTTTTAGGTCACAATAGGGGTCCTAAACGGTCGTAGGATGTACTAATAGTGCTAAAGGGTCCTAAAGGGTCCTAGGATGTACTAATTGGTCTTAATAGGTCCCATTAGTGCTATTAGGTCTTAAGGGTCCTAAGGATTCTTAAATATGTATAATAGGTCATTGATAGGGAGGCTCTTCCACTGAGTCAACTTGAATCACTCGTAGGTCTCCCTTCTAGACCTACAAGTGTTTATTCTTCAACCCTAGCCTAGGGGTAGAACAATTGGTTCTCTTTCCCCTAACTCCAAGGGCCTCTCTACCAACAAAGGGATTCACATTTCACTAAACCTACAAAGGTAGATTCCAAAAAACCTTCACAAAATCTTCACAAATACTTTGCAAGGTAGGACTTACTCTAATTCATTCCTCTAGACTCCATTCTTGAAGTTTTAGTACCACAGTTCAACCATTCATCCATCGAGTTCCACATTTTAAGGGATAGGGCTAGTGACTCCTTATAGCCCTAATCAAGCTCATAAATCCTAATAACTCCCAAATTTCACAAAAAACCCCCCAAACTAGTCATGGATCTAGATACCCTTTTGTAAAACTTGAAATATTTCTAGGTTTAGGGGATCCTAAACTATCCATATAGTACCTCAACCTCCTCTAGAATAGAGTCATTAAAAGTAGGGCTAATAGGGCTAGTTGATGAAAATAAAAAAACAACTTGGTGAAATGGATTCACCTACCTCCACCATTGATTATAGGGTTTTCCCAACTCCTAAATACCACTCTCCATTTACTAGATCATACCATTCAATCAAACCCTGCATCCAATCAAAGTTTGTTACCTTCTTGCTCCTAGCAGAGAACTGGAAATATCACCTAGGGAAAGGAATTAAAAATATCCACCATCACTTTTAGGACCTATACAAAAGGTTAAAAATTGTATAATTACTCCACTTTACATCCTCCATGGTCCATAAAGATCCAATGGAGGATGGTCACTATGGAGTCATATTTACAAGACAAACTCCTTCACTGGCAAAGAACGGTCCTATAAGGATTGAATTCGAAATGAGCATTCAAAAAAAAATTAATTCCTATAATAAGTACTTGTAGAGAAATTAAATAATTACATGAAGTCTTGCAACACACCAAAATAAATATTTCAATACATCTACAATGTCTTTAAGCTAAAACTATGAAAACTGTGACAATATAGAGTTTTTCTACTATTCTTCTTCTTGTAAATTGTAGCCATAATAGGTCCCACTTTCATAAAAGACCATAGAAATTCCTTAAATAGGTCCCTTTGAACTATGAAAACCGTTCAAATTGACCCATAACTGCATTTGGGCAAAAAACAAACTTTTAGCAAATGTTGTCGAGCAACATTTGAAAGTTGCAAATGTTGCTCAAGCAACATTTTGCATCTCTTACAAATTTTTGTCACCCAATGCCTTAACCCTATATGAATGGGTTCCAAAAATTCAAAAACTATGTCTTAAGGCATAATATACTTTAAAAATTTCCACCTAGGCATTTTAGTTTTCAATAACATATTTTGTCCATCTGGACATTACAAAGGTCACTTGGACCAAATTGCACACAACACATCACAAAACTTTACTAAAACATTTCAAACCAATCCTAAACCATCCTAAAACACCTTACTAAAACCAAAAACCATTTGAAGGCCTTTCATAATGAATATTGAGGGTGGGTGTTCCTGCTCCATGCTCCCCCTAGACAAAGAAGTTAAGTTACACCTAGAGGCAATAATGCAAGATGTATTCTCAACCTCTTGAAATCTAATTCAGCAACCTATGTAGCCTCTACCTCAGGAATATGTTTCCACTTGATGAGATGTCCCATGTCCTGGCCATGTCTAGTCTTGTTTTTAATTCTAGAGTCTAGTACCCTCTCTTCTTGTGGCTTGCTCATGGTTGGTAAGGGCACATCCATTGTAATCTTTTCCACATCACTAGTAGACTTTGTCTCCTCTAGTAGTGGACCTTTGTATTCAACTAAGTCATAAATAGCTAACATTGGTGAGATTTCCAATTATGGAGGTAGATCCAATTTGTAATCATTTTCTCCATACTTTGCTAATATTTTGCATGGTCCTATCCTTCTCATCTGCAAATTGCTAGGTATTACTTTCTTTAACCTAGCCTTATTCAGATGTATCATCACTAAATCCTCCACTTCAAATCACAACTCCTTTTTCTTTAAATAAACTTTGGGTTTTAATCTCTTTGTTGCCTCTATGATTATTTCTTTGACTTGGTCATGCACTTCTTTCATTGATTGGGAGAAGTCTTCAGCATGTCCACTTTTCCCCTCCATGCTTCCCAAGTTTCTAAGTTCACAAACTCCTCTAGGGTGAACACCATAATCCACTACAAAGGGACTCTTACCATTTGTCCTATTATCATTGTCATTATAGGAAACTTTGTCTGTGGTAGGACTTAATCCCACACTTTTCCATATTCCTTTGTTAATAACCTTAGAAGGTTTCCTATGACACTTTTTATGACCTAATCTTTTCCATCTATCTGGGGATGATAAGCTGACCCAAATGAAAGATTAGTTCCTAGCCTCTCCATAATGTCTTCTAGAAATTCCCTATGAATTTGACATCTCTATCTGAGACTATACTAAGGGTAAATCCATGGATTCTAACAAATTCTCTAAAAATCAATTGAGCTATGTAGCTTGCATCATGTGTATTTTTGCATGGAATAAAATGGTTCATCGTACTGAACTACTACAAAGATACTATCCATCCCAGTGCTTGTCCTTGGTAGTCCAACAATGAAGTCCATATAGATACCTTCCCATGGCCTATTGGGAATGAGTATTGGTTGATATAAGCCATAATTTGAGGAAATACCTTTATCTTTCTAACACACCATACATTGTTCTACATACTTCCTCACATCTCTCTACATCCTAGGCTAGTAGTAGAATCTCTGAACTAACACAAGGTTCTTATTGAGACCAAAATGACCACTAAGACTACCATTTTTATTTTCTTGTATAAGATTCTCTCTCATAGATCCCTTGGTAACACACAACTATCCTCCTCTAAACAACAACCCATTATACAATGTGTAATCTGCAAACTGATCATGAAAGTGATTTTTCAACTCCATACATACCCTATAGGCCTCTGAGAAGTCTTCATCTTCTTTGTAAAGATCCTTCAAGATTTTCACTCCAATAATCTGCAACTACATTTCTTGAACAATGAGTAGCCCTTAGCTTAGTGCATCTGCAACCTTGTTCATCTATCCCTTCTTATGATTTATGGTGAAGGTATAGGCTTGTAATAATTCCATCCACTTAAGATGCCTATTTCTCAACTTCTCTTGGGTGTTGACGTAACTCAAAGCTTGGTTATCAGTGACTACTATAAACTCTTTGGGTAGGAGATAATGTCTCCATTTCCTAATGGCTTGAACTAGTGCATAGAGTTCTAGGTCATAGGAGGAATAAATCTTCTTGGCCTCATTTAACTTTTCACTATAAAAATCTGTTGGTCTACCCTCTTGGGTTAAAATAATTCCCACTGCTATACTACTAGCATCACACTCTAGGATAAATAGTCTATCAAAACTTGGTAATACAAGAATGGGTTGGGTGGTTACCTTTTGTTTATACATCTCAAACCCCTTATTGGATTCTTTAGTCCACCTAAACTTATTCTTCAATGCACCCTTTATATTATCTAAATCTCGGGCACAAATGGCACTAAAACCCCTAATGAATTTCCTATAAAATTGGGCAAGCCTGTGAAAACTTCTTACCTCTATACTAGATGTGGGAGTAGGCTAGTTGAGTATAGCCTCCACATTTCTAGGATACATCTTTAGTGTCCCTTGTGAGACCAAAAATCTAAGATACGCCAACTCTTGTTTCAAATACTCACTTCTCCAAATTGATGGCTAGTTGCTCCTCTTGCAATCTCTTCAATACAATTTTAAAATGCTCAAGGTTCTCTTCCTTAGTCTTTCTAAAGATGAGGATGTCATCAAGGTAAACCACCACAACAACCCCTATGTAATCCTTTATTAATTCATTCATCAACCTCATAAATTTTATAGGGGCATTGCTAAGCCTAAATTGCATGAAAAGCCATTCATACAGACCTTCTATAGTCTTGAAGAATGTTTTTGACTCATCCCCTTCCTTAATCTGGATTTGATGGTATCCACTTTCTAGATCCAACTTTGTGAATTATTTATCCCCACCAAGGCAATCCAATAGGTCCTCAATCCTAGGGATTGGAAACCTATATCTTATTGTTATTCTATGTATATCTCTAGAATCTGTGCATAACCTCCATTTACCTCCCTATTTTTATGCTAACACCACTGGCACTACACATGAACTTATTCTCTTCTTTATAAGCCCTTGATAAAGTAACTCTTACACTTGTCTAGCTATCTCCTTATTCTTCTAAGATGTCATTTTCTAGGATTCCTTATTGGGCAATGATGCATCTACAATGAAGTCAATTTGGTAGCTTATTGATCTCTGTGGTGGCAGGACTGTAGGTGATCCATCACTCACAATATATTTTTACTACTCTATAATTTGTTGTATCTCCTTGGGTAAAGGTTTAGTTTCATTTGTCTTTTCTTCTTTGGGCTTCATCATGACATCATAACACTTTTCATCTTCTCTTTTAAGATCTTGTAGGAACTCTTTTCCCCCAACAACCAACACATTAGGATTAGCCTTCCCTTCTTCTTCCTTCCCAGAGACTAGATTTTGTATGTCACTCCATCCTTTTGAATAGAATAGAAATTCTTCTCTCCATTATGCATGACTTTCCTATAAACCTTCCATAGAAATTATATCACAAAGAATCTTGTCATTGTACCCTCCAATTGAAAATTCAATCTCATCTTGTTCATTTACTAGAATATGTTATCCGTTGTTCAACCATGTCACCCTATAGGGACGGTCATGATGTATCTTAGACACTACAAGTTTTTTTACTGCTTCCTCAGAGATAGTATTATCAGTTGACCTAGAGTCAATGATCACTTTACGAACATTGCAAAGGATCTTGCACTTCATCTTGAAAAAGTGATCTCCTCTACTTAGGTTCTTCTCTAACTGGTTATTTAATCAGAACTCTTCTTATCATCAAATTCTCCCCACTATCTAAATCAAGATTGATCTTAGGAGACTTGACACTACTAACTTATCTTCTTGCAGATAATTAACTCTTCTCTCTAATTGTACAGAGGTTTCTTTTTCAAGAAACCTATATGAAGGATGCACAAATTGGTGGTAATTATATAATTTCATATTTGCCAAAGAGGAACCTTTGTTAGAACCTCCACCAAATCTTCCTTTACCGCCGCTATTTGGACCTCTCCCTCTTCCATAAATACCTCTGCTACTGGTTTCACTTCTCTACTCTATCAGTTTTTTCTCCCCTTGGGGTCTTGAGGCATTACCTCTACCACCATAACTACCTATGTGATCTCTTGAGTCTCTACCTCTTCCTCTACTTCTACTAGTGGCTTCATAATTCTTCTTGTTCTTATCTTCAACTTTAAGAGCCAATTGGTAACACTTATGCACTATGGTAGTTGTTAAGAGACTTATTTCCTCTTGTATGCTCCATTTTAACCCATTTAAATAATGTGCCACTTTTATGCTTTCATCTTCTGTCACCTTGGATCTCAAGCACAATTTATAAAACTCCTTTGTATAGCCATTCACTCTGCTCCTTCTTTTGGAGTTGGAGCTCATAGTCATCAGGGATGTAGGTGTCCCTAATCTTTGCAACCATACCTTTCCAAGTGGAGATTTTATTCTTTCCTTCTTCTACTCTTTCATCATGCACAAATTTCCACTAGGTGAGATCAGTCCCTCTCAATCTAGTCTTGGCCACTTTTACCTTTTGAGCTTCTATCACATTCTCACACTCAAAGTGGTTCTCTAACCCTTCTATCCACTCCATCACCACCTTTGGCTCCATTTTTCCACTGATTAAGGGTAGACCCTCTAGTTATTTCCTCCCATATCTTTCAAAGCTATGAGGAATGGCTCTTCTTGAAAAATAGGATCAGGCTCTAGAATTTTATCCTTTGTTGCCACTGACTTTCCTTTTCCTTCTGTCTCTTTCACCTTCTCACTCACTTCTTTAGTATTATCTTGCACTTCATAAAGCTTAGTTTTCATTTCTACTAGTCTTTCTCTTAGGAGTCTATTCTCCTCCTCTTGATCATCAACTTTCTTTGTCAACTCTAGATTGTTCACCATTTTTGACTCACCCACACAATCAAGATCACTCATATACCTTCCTAGCCAAAATATTTCAAGGCTCAGATACCAATCTAATAGGGAGGCTTTCCACTGAGTCATCTTGACTCACTCATAGGTCTCTTTTCTTGACCTACTAGGGTTTATTATTCAACCCTATCCTAGGGGTAGAACACTTGGTTCTCTTTCCCCTAACTCCAAGGACCTCTCTACCAACAAAGGGATTCACACTTCACTGAACCTACAAAGGTAGATTCCACCAAACCTTAACAAAACCTTCATAGACACTTTTTAGGGTAGCACTTACTCTAATTCATTCCTCTAGACTCCATTCTTGAACTTTTAGTACCATATTTCAACCATTCATCCATCAAGATCCACATTTTAAGGGATAGGGCTAGTGACTTCTTGTATCCCTAATCAAGCTCCTAAATCCCAATAACTCCAAAATTTCACAAAAATCCCCAAAAATATTCATGGATCTAGATATACTTTTGGAAAAATTGAAACACTTCTAGGGTTAAGGGATCCCAAACTGTTCGTACAATACCTTAACCTCCTCTGGGACAGAGTCCTTTCAAGTAGGGCTAATAGGGATAGTTGATGAAAATACAACAATAACTTGGTTAAATGGATTCATCGACCTCCACCATTGATTTTAGGGTATTCCCAACTCCTAAAGACCACTCTCCATGCACTGGCTCATACCATTGAATCCAACCTTGCATCCAATCAAATTTTGTTACCTTTTTGCTCCTAGTCGGGCATTGTTAGTCTCACCTAGGGAAAGGCATTAAAAATTGCCATCATCACTTTTAGGACCTATAAAAAAGGGAAAAGGTTTTTCAAGGACTCCACTTTCCATCCTCCATGGTCCATAAAGATCTAATGGAGGATGTTGATTGTGGAGCCATATTTACAAGACAAACTCCTTCACTAGAAGAGAACAGTCCAGTAAGGATTGAATTCAAAATGAGAACTCAAAACTGAATTAACTCCTATACTAAGTACTTGGAGAGAAATAAAATAATTACATGAATTCTTTCAACACACCAAAAAAAATATTTTAATACATCTACAATGCCTTTAAACTAAAACTGTGAAAACTATGACAATACAGAGTTTTGCTACTGTTCTTCTTCTTGTAAAATGTAACCAGAAAAGGTCCCACCTTTGTACAAGGACAAATAAGTCCTTAAATATCTTTGACCTATGAAAACCATTCAAACTGACCCATAACTACATTTGGGCAAAAAGAAACATTTTACCAAATATTTTTTAGCAACATTTGAAAGTTGCAAATGTTGTTCAAGTGACAATTTGCATCTCTTAACCCTATGAGTGGGCTCCATAAAGTCAAAAACCATTTCTTAAGGCTTAATATACTTTAAATATCTCCACCTAGGAATTTTAGTTGTCAATAACATATTTTGTCCCATTTTGTCCTTTAGGACATTACAAAGGTCACTTGGACCAAATTGCACAAAACACAACACAAAACTTTACCAAAACATTTCAAACCAATCCTAAACCATCCTAAACCACCTTACTAAAACCCAAAACTATTTGAAGGTCTTTCAAAATAGAAATTTAGGGTAGGTTCTTCTACACCTGTCATCCTGTTATGCCCTGCATACCCATCCCTACATTTTATTGGCAAAATTTTGGGTCCCCCTTTTTGCTTTTTTTCCTTTCATTTTTTCTTTTTGGCCTTTTGTTTTCTCCAAAATTTGCCTCCGTGCGGTCATTGTTGTGTTCCTTTTTTGGTCTTCCTTGCTCAGGGGCCCAGTCCCAAAGTGTTTTTTTTCTTTGTGCCAGCTGGATTCTGGACTATGGGATTCTTTTCCATTGCTTCCTCTTTAGTTAGAGGGTGTGGTTGCATGGATTCCTTGGACCCGAAGTCCAGGGGTTTGCCTTTTTCTCAGGATTTGCGGAAGGAAGTAGCACATTTTTTCCTAAAGGGTAGATTGGGTTTCACTTGAAATTTTTACATTTATGATGAAAAAATTGCCCTTAGATCAATTAAGAGAGACTAAGAGTGATTTGTGCAAATTACCAGTAAGCTAAGTACGTTTACTTTGAGTGTTTAGCAGTGAAGTTGGTGTTTGAGCTTGTGCGTGCTTCCAGTTATCCTTCAAGGCCTTCGGTGTGTTCATTGTTCATGAAGCTATTCATCTGCAGAGCACCTCCTATTCCCTTCCCTTTGCATTCATGGTTTCAAGTTAGGCCCTTCTGGTTCTTCATTTTCTTTTCTGCTCACTTTGTTCTTTTGTTTATGGTTTTCTTTTGCTTTGCTTATTTTTTTTTCACCTTCTTTGTCACCTCCCATTGGTGGGATGGCTCTACAAAAAGGTTGTCTACCTTATGTGCACTATATTTTATGTACATTTGTAAATTTCTATAGGTTTCCATGTATATAGTTGTAAAATAGTTAAGTTATATGTAAATCTCCATTGATGTGTAGATAACTGTAAATATTTGTGCAGTTGTAAGTAGTCATCTGTAGGTGGTTGTAAATTTGTCCATGTCTATAAGGAAGCTTGTATAAATTTTTTCCTTGGCCTCGTGTTCTTTGGAGGTCTATGTAAATAATGTGTGTAGTGTGCAGTCTATATAGTTTTTTGTAAAATTGCAAGTATAGTTTGTATGCTCCATCATGTCTGACCTATCTCGTGTCTAGTTCACCATGCCCTCTACATTGTATACCCAAATTTGAGCTCACCCACCTAGTTCTTTCTGGACTCAAACTCACCACCTCGCTTATTTGAGTTACAGCCTTTTCTCTCTCCTCCTATTGCTTTAGCATTGATGGCAGTATTAAATTCCCCCATGCATCAGCATTTAGAATCATCCCAAGTGGCATTCATTCTATCCATGTTAAGACATCTGTCACCATTAAATGTCATTACTCTATTTATTGCATGACCTGTGACAACCCACATCAGTCCAGTATGGCTTATTGCCCAATCACTTTGATAATGGCTAGTTTCTCTAGACTCTGAGTTCCATGTAATCCAACAACCTTCACCACATTTGTTTCACAGACTAGAACCCCTAGAACCCTTGGGTGTTGAATCAAATTTGAAGTAATCTATTGCTTATTATATTTCTAGGATTTGATTCAAGCTAACATCTTTTTGAGGATAGGTGCAAAATAGAGATGAAAACTCTAGAACCTAGAAACTTATTATATTTAATTACTTGTATTAATAGTTTTCTAGTCTTGTAGGTTATCAACAATCATCAATAAACATGTCTGAGGTAGCTTCCCCTCCCGAAAGTCCGGAACTTCCAACCACCTCAATAAGAGTAGCCACCAAGTCACGAGCTGAGAAATCACTAGAGAAGCTCCCGCTTACATCCAAATATCTAAAGGATGGTGTCCTCATAGGATCCAAGGTATATTCTAAGTTACACCTGATCACTAACACTAAGATTGGACCATGGGCCAAACTACAGGGCCTAGTAAGAATAATGTTCACTTAGCATTCCGCTAGAGATAGTATGGAAAATAACGTGACCGCCTCTGGCATCATCAAAGTTGCCTGCTTTCCTTACTCTATGCAGGCCCTAGAGTTGATCCTAACTCTAGCCAAACATTACAACACCACCATCGAGGTCATACTTTATGCTCCCCTTCCAATGGGCTACCCAACATCGCAGTATCTTTAGATTCTACTACTTTGGCTTCGGGACTGAGAATCCCCCAATTTTCTAATTCTATTGTCATCTCCCAAACCACATCACTAAAAGAGTTCACTAATGTGCAACAGGCTACCAGGTAGCACCTCAACACCCACTGGTTGAAGACTCTGAGGAAAGACTACAAGAAGATGAAGTTGGAGATCCCCCAAGCAGATTTCAAAGAAAGCATACAGGCAGGGATCATCTTTCTATGCTGGATCTTTGGGGAATCTCATGCCTAATATTTCTCAATGTGGATGTATTACTTGTTATACGACATCACCACCAATGTGCATAATTTTGATTGGGAAACCATTATTGCCAATCATGTATATTTTTAGTTGAACAATGTCAGTAGGACATTGAAGGTCTACATGACTTCATATTTTTTATGGGCACTGACACAACAAAGACCTAGAATTTAGGGTTTAGTTACAGTGGGATCCTTGGGACCACCCCTGGCCAGAGTGTACCTTGGGATTATTTTCCCCAAATTCAATGGGAAGCCACCTTCCCCAATTTTTGTCAAGTAAATGATACCTTTGTTTACGTCAACATTTTGATACCATCTCAGGATGTCAGTTACTAGCTATCAAAGGAGGCTATGGATTTGGTGAGTACATATGACAATTATTTTATTCAATTTCATCAACATTCTTACATTTGGGTGAGCACCTTCTCTGACAAGCCCTACCTATTACCCAATCATTGTGGGGATTGGATTATTTTGATGGAATTATGTAGGCAAATCCTGGAACTCCATGCACTTTATGGAGTGGAAAAATTTATCTCTATCCCATTCCTGATCACTTGTGGGAATTATGCTTGCAGCCTTGCAGCGGCCAAAGAGGCTGACAATGAGTTAAGAATTCTGGGGCTGGCCGAGTTCTACCTAGAAAGGAACAATTTTGACCCACTCAGAAAAAATAAACACAACATTACCCCGTGCGTCCACACCCCACAAGCCTCATTTGGAGGATTTTTTGGGAAATTGCCAAGATGAATTCAATGTTCAGGGTTGAAAGTACTTGAGGATGATGAAAGGAATGATGAAGCACCTCAACCTTTGGACCTTTCCCAAGGAATTTTTAGATACCGGGCCCATTGAGGACCCATCATACAAATTACAAGGGATCGATAAGATAGATCTCCATCTGGTGGATTGGGACACCCTAGACTATTTGACAATTGAGGATGTCACCTAGGGCATCATGCAATGCAACCATGAATATTTTGCACAAGTATGCAAGAAAAGTACTAGTGGAGGTCCAATTTTGTGGGCGTCCTCTTTAGCCTCTGGTGTGGCCAAAGAGAGGAAAGATAAGTGGAAAGAAAAGGAGAGCACCCCAGCCTAGATCCCCTCCTAAGTTCCTACACTAATACTGGAACAACTCCACACTCATCTTGAGGCGTCCTGCCAGCTGCGTGAAACAATAAGCGCAAGGCTTTCTCTCAGCCTTCTAGTTACTCTAGTGGGATCTTCCCTCCCTTTAGGTTCACCATCACTTGCAGCACTTATGAGTCAGGTCATCAATATGAAGGATGAGAGTGCATTTTTTTTGGACGTCAGGGTCCTATTGTAGACCAGGAGGAAGAAGCCAAGAATAGACCCCCCTCTATAGAGCACAAATGAAGGCCCCAAAATATCGGGAAAAATTCTAGTGGAGTTCATCCCTTCCTCCCCCAACATAGGGAATCAGCTAGAGGCCTCCCCTCCCCATGACAATTTTGATGACATCTTCCAGACCGATGATCTGGTAAATTTATAGGAAGATGTTGAGTGGGTAGTGGAAGAGATTGTCTTGCAAGAGGTGAAAAATATCCTTGGGGAGGGAGAAAGATAAGAAAAGGAACTTTCCCCAAAAGAAGGAGCCCAAGAGCAAGAGAAAGAACATGAATTGGTAAATATACCAATTATGGAAGAAACACTAGTCCCAAGGATCGAGACAGAGGAAAGACAAACACAAGATGAGAAACAAACAATGGTTGGGGAAACTAGAGCTTCAAGGGAAACCATACCCCCAGTCGTCACACTCCAAATGCCTCTAGTTACTCTGGGTGATTAGGTACCCCAGACTCTGACATTCAGCAAGGTGGTCTTTGTAGTGCAATAGCCAGATCCAGGCCAGACAGCTTCGTCCCCTCCAGAAGAGGTGCCCTTGGAGGAGAATGTTCGGGCAGATAAAGCTGAAGAAATTCAGAAACAAAAAGACATGGGGAAGAACCCTGGAGACATGGATACCAATGCCATAGGTGCTGGGGAAGATGGGGTCCCCAACACCATAGATGAAAATTCCACAAAGGAGGGAGAAATGGGAATCCTGGGAGTGGAGAAAAGGAGTCCACAGAGACTATAGATACTGAGGAAGTGCGGCCAACCCCTAAGGAAAACCCCACTATCCAGGACCTAGCCATAAGACCACCCCCACCACCATAGTGGCTGGTAGAGTAAAGAAAAAGAAAGGCCCCCATAGCAGTGAAAGTTCCCCTCTCCCTAGTTGAAGTGATGGCCCAAAACCAAGAGGCTAAGAAGCCCACGAAGGCACAGACCCTCCATACCCTTTAGATCAGTCTAGGAGGAAATATCGTCATAGTTGTAGTGACACCTCCCCCAGATGTAGAAGTGGTAGAAGTAAGAGCTGATGAATACACCATCATGGAGGTACCTTTGGGGAGGAGAGACAAACAGAGTGAATTGGACCTGTTGAGGGAGGCTAGTTGGGCAATTGAGGTCTTATATGATAAATAGGCACAGAAGCTGAAGGAGGAAAAAGAAAATAATTTAAATCTCCTCGGGCTTCTTATAGAATTAACATAGCCATTGGCCATGATCCATCTGGAAGCATCCACATCTGAAACACCACTCCCACAAGGTGACATTGATACTCTAAGGGCCATGAAGAAGAAATCACAAGTTGTGGATGGGTGGGTCACTGAGTAGGTCACGGTCGTAAGGCAGTTCTTAGCAGTGACACTCTTAGACCTCTATCAGGCCAATAACATCTTGGGCCAAGTGAACGATGTCGTATCCCTATGGGAGGCAAAAATGGAAAATCATGAAGAATGGAGGTCTAAACTAGAGGAAATAATGAACTTCGAAGAGGAAGGCATCACAAAAATAGGTATTTTGGGAGATGAACCCTTTGGGTTCCTCTCGGCCTAGCACTCCAGACTTGGTGTCAAAGTTGATTTGAGAAAGCAATAGGTAGCTTCCCTTAATGATAGAATCCCAGAAGTCTGGAATTCTTTGAATTCATATACGACATTTGTAACAAGTGTTTTGCAAGTTGATCCCTTCACCACTGGGACATGTGCACTAGAGGATTTTGTATTGAGAAAATTTAATGATTTGATGGAGTCATGGTACCAGTCCTTCAGGGATTTTGACATAGGGAAAATGTCACACCTAACCAAAATGATGCTCTAGGCCAATGAAGTAGTGAAGGTAGCTGCAAAATTCAAAGAGGGGGCTGGCGATGTTGATGAGCAATTAAGGTTCTGTTAACGACCTCTAGGACTGCATCAAAGAGGTGGATGAGGAAGGAATCATCCATATTTTGGAGGCCTTTAAAAAGAACAAGGAATAGTAAAATTCTCCAGTCTCTAAAGATTTGCAGCAACAGGGCAAAGTTTTTCAAATTCATTATTCTTTAAGCATAAGCTCCCAAACTCCAAAATTCTAGATCCAAAGTTTTGTATTTATTCACAGCAATCTATGTCAGGGTTCCCCGGAGCTAACCCATCACTTTCAAGTAGTTAATAAGGCTTAGAAGGTAGGTGATCCATATAAGGTATGTCAGGTGGAAAATATGGCTCTGATAGATGATTCTCTCGAAGTGTCACTCCTACATTAAATACCTGGTGCACATCGAAGATAGGGAGCCACAATTTTCATTTATGAGGCATGTAGCCTAGGTTACCAGGACAATCTAATTTCTTCCATAAGTACCTTGATTCTCTTCTCTAGGATGATTCTTCTAGATTTCTCCTCTTATCTTCTTCTTATGTCTTGTCAGACCTCTGCACATCTCAAGGTGATTGTAAGTGGTGCGGGTAGTACCAACCATAGATAATGTATTATTTGGAAAGTGTATAATTAGATTAGGTTAAGTTTTAGGTCAAATCTATGTATAAATAAGAAGTCTAATTCCATAACAAGGGTGGGAAAAATTAATGATTTTGTAGTCCAACAAGTAATAGAAGCATACCATTTTCAAGTTCTTTGAATTAGAATTTTACTTTTAGTTGTTCTCAGGAGCTCAATGCTCAGTTGTTCATAGTATCTTAGAATGCTCCCTTGGAGCCATGAATTTACTCGCTAGTGATGATGGAATGTTTTCAAGCTAATGAAAGAAGGAAGAACATCTTGTGGCCATGTGTTGTTGTTGTTATGATCTCTACAGTTATCAAACATCTTTTGTGCAATATTTTTTCTTATGTTCTTTACTCCTATGTTTTAGTTTAGATTAATGATCTTATCTCCCCTTGCTACTAAATACATTTGAATCACTAGTTCTTTGTGTATTTGGTATTTAGTGTATTTTTCTTGCATTGGAGCATTATTTGATATTTGAATATATATTTCATAACTATAGGTAGAAACATATATCTAACCTTGATCGATCTTTTGAGTTTTCTTTGATAATCCAAATGCTTGTAGGAAACCCCATCCCTTTTTGAAATCCTCAAGAAGATGATTAAAAACTAGCTATCCCCTCAAACAACAGTTACCTACCCAACTTAGCTCCTCTGCACCATCGAGACCTGACTATCAGGTGCTTAGACGCTAGGAGAATTCATTCTTTGGTAAACCTCTTTAGGCAGAGTTGGCTGGTACCCTGGTACCCGGTGACAACTTACCTCTTTTGGTGGAGCTGGTCACAAAGTCCCATCAATAGAAACTGGCACTAGAAGGAGGGAATGAGCTTGTCTCCCTTAGAAGATTTCAATTTTACACCACCTAAGGGTCCCCCCAAGTAGTAGTTTTAGGAACTAAACTTTCTTTGGGATAGGGTCATTCTCACCCCTACACTTTGAAAGAATCCTCTGATTAGCCCTGAATCCCAGAGAGTTTGTAGAACTCAAACCTCCCATCTAAGAGAACAGGACTTGACAAATGAGAAAGCCAGCTAATTTATCTAGGGATTTTCTACACACCAGAATACCCAAATTCCTCAGATAACCCCAAGGACCAATGTTCAACCTAGCCAAAACCAAACAGCCCTAATGGCTACCTACTTCAGTAATACCAGGTCCCCAATGGGGAAGTTCCCTGACACTACTAATGATCTTCCTCTACATCTAAAGAAGATATGCCCCAAATAGGAGCATCTAGGCCCCCAAACTAGAGAAGAACATCTTCAGGCCTATAAAGATGCCATGAACAGACACCAGATACAACATCAGGACATTGTAGCCCAAATTTTTCCTCTGTCCCTAGGATAGAATGAGTTGAATTGGTACCTAAACTTTGCCGAAAACTCTATCAATAGTTGGCACGATATGGAAGACACCTTTCTAGCAGCCTTCTGCATTCACGTGGACCCAACTTGGTCCCACATCGATTTCATCTCCATCAAGAAGGAATTGAACAAGCCTCTTGCTACATTCAACCATCAATTCCAATGTGCCTTGAAGCCATGCACAGGCCCTTTCATCCCATCCACTAATGTGACCATCCAGACATACTTGAATGCCATGGACCCCATTTTTGCTACTCTCCTCTGGAGAACTACCGTCGCTAATGACTGGGATACTCTGGAAAAAGTTTACAACTTAGTCCTTGAGTTATCTTGTGGTTTGAACAAGGCTCCTGATGGGATTGGACAAAGCCTACCCTTCAATATGGTGCCTGATGGAACTCCTTACGTCGGGGGATACAACCCCAATCTAGCAATGGGTGCCCCAAAAATGGCCATGGGCCCATCGCCGATAGACCAATAGGCCCGGTATGTAAACCCATCTCAAGCCTAGAAAATTTTGGGTTTGGAATACATTCCCTAGAACTAGCCATAGAAAATGCAACAACCTTTGACACAACCCTCTAGAGTACCTTTGTTCCATTCATTTGTGCTGAGAGGATTTTTGTCCTTGACTTCAGGAGCTGGTGTTGCTTTCCTAGGTAATGACACAACTACCTAGTTGTCTGCCAAGGTTGAATTCCTCTACTAATTGGTGTCCTCATTAATGACAGACATGGGACAGCTAAAGGTGGGGCCTTCTGCACCCTACAAACCCAATTCCCAGAGATGGAATGTTTTCTCTGGCCAATGAAATGCCAATCCCGGAGGTTTAAACTACAACAATAGGCCTTGGCCCAACAACCAGTAATGGATCAACAACACAAATACCAGAGGACCTCCTCTAAATAAACATACCACTTAGGGTCATGTTGGACCTATTCATCCTGTACATCTCATATAATTCCACCCCCTAACCACGTTGTAGATTTCTTGACACTGGCTCGCATTCCAAGGAGAATTGTGCCACACTGGAGAAGATCATCTAGATCTCTCAATTGAATAGACAACAACCTACTAATCCAATTCCCCTAGAATCATCTATATTAGAGCCTCCTCACACTTCCTTCATGTGTGAGACTGTCTTCTTCAGAATAGATGAGGAAGATGAAGAAGATCCTGAGTTACAGGGGTTCTTTGATGAATCGATCCCCACCTTTGAGGCCAACTCCTTCACCATCCCATAGACTCCTTACAACACTCAGATTCAGGCTTGCAAAGGGCCATCTTACATGTCAACTCCTCCCAAGAACACCACCCCATAGGACAACACAAATGATCATTCCTTCCCACTAAAAAATACTTGGCCCTAACCACACCTAGGATTCAGCTGGGGGAAGCCAACTTTACCTCAGGGGCAGTTAAACATCACTAAGGCATTAGAAAGAACCACCACCTCCATGACCTTGATGGAGGTTTTTCTAAATTTCCCCGAGTAGAAGAAATCACTCTTACATCTCTTGGGAAACTTGGAAGCTGTCAGTCGTCCACCAAAGACCATCACATTCAACGATGCCAACTTGGCCATCTTCTAGGGAAACACAGAGGATCCTCCCTTCCTACTAGGCCTGAACATTCAAGGGAAGAACCTATATAACTTTCTTGTGTATTCTGGTGCTTTGGGAAACATCATGCCCTTATACATCTGCCAGAAGCTCAGACTCACTCCCACACCGTCTGTTGGTGTTATTTCTTGTCCAAAGTGTGCCTTGTAATTTTTATAAGGTCTCCTATCATTTGTAGTGTCAAGGGTTTTGAAATTGGTATTAAATTTGATTTTATGCCTCTGCAAAATATGCCTAAACCCTCAACCTATTTGATAGTGGTCAAAAGTGACTAAAAAACCCTAAGTGCCTTGGCCAATTCTATTCTTGAGTTACTTTTTTGGTCACTTAAGTCATACTAAGTTATGTGTCTATGCTGAATAGGTTTCTTTTCACCTAAAGTTTGTAATATCCTAACCACTTTATGAACTCCTAAGTCTTTCCATATAGGTCCCTTTACATCATCACCTTATGTGTCATACAATTCAAAAAAAACTAACGGTGCACGTATCTGCTTATGTCCAAAGTGCACGACATCTAATGAATAAGCGGATATGCAGTGGCAACGAGTGTCTTTGGTGGGGCCGGGCATGTTAAGAAAGGTTCTTTGTTAAAAGGTAAGCAATTGAGAAAAGATCTAATAGTTGGTGTATTTTCTTATGTCTAAGATGCTCAACATCTAAAAAGTAAGCAGATAAGCGATAGCGATGCGTGTCTTTGGTGGGGCCAATCTGTTGTAAAGATGGTTTGTTAAATGATGCTCAAGTTTCAAAAGATCGAATGGACCGCTTATTTTCTTAAAGGGAAAGTGCATGGAATCTAACAAGTAAGAAGATAAGTGGTGATGACATCTGGCAATTGGTAGGCCCAGGTATATACAACTTGCGGGACGTTAAGCTTTAGTTAAGTTGGTTAGCATCTAACGGCTCACTTATTTGCTTATGTCTAAGATGCTCAACATCTAATGAATAAGTGAATAAGCAGTGGCAACATGTGTCCTCAGTTAGCAGTTGTTCAGGAAATTAAGCTAGTCATCTGATGCAAATAATAGTGCCTAGAATCAACGGTTCAAATTCAAAGTCAATAAAACAAGTTGTAGAGAGCCGTTAAGCCGCGAAACTGAAGCTGGTGAATGAATTACAAAACATGTGGCAACTCCAGTCAAATTCAATTCGAGATACTGATTTGATTGAGGCCATAAATTGATTAAGCTGACTATTGTCTAAATCATTCACCAAAACCATTTACACAAAGATGGAATTACAAAAGAAAACCATCTTTAAGTGACTTCTGTGCAGAACGGGTAAGTTCACTGAATCACTAGCATTCCAATTGAGATAGAATTGCAATTCAAAGAAGGTTTTAGAAATCCTATTTCAAAATCTGGTTCTAGTATTGATAGAAAACCATTAGAATGGCTCCTACAACTGAAATCACAGGATAGGTCACCTACCAAAAGTGGAATGTTAGGGAAGATTTATTACAACAGTTACCATTGTCTTCGGGGGATGCTACCGAAGCTAAGAAAGTAGTACCACAACATCCCCACTTTCGAATTGGGGAAGGCTTATAAGATTCAGGAAGGTGGGAAAGAGATGCTAGCACAAGTTTTGATGCCTTGGCTCTGTTTAGAGCAGCTTACAGTCAAAGAAAGGCCCCCACCCCAGATTGTAATGTTTGGGAGCTAGAGGTTGGTAAGCTAATAGCACCTAGTGTCTTCAAGGACACTGATTTGCTCATTCTAATAGAAAACACTTATGATAAGGTGTCTAGGGTTGTTAGAGACACCCCGGGAAATGTAATACTGACTATAACAGCAGATGAAATTAGAAGAATTTTCAAGTTGACTGACACTTCCCAGAGTATGGATGATATTGACCTTGAATATTTCAAAGAAACATACAATAACTAAAGGGATTACTACAAAGGTGAAGTAGTGAAGGGATATGCTAACAAGATAGGAAATTTAGTTTTAATAGGGCCAGGAACCCCCAAACCCTTCAAAGTAGATTTCTTCATTGGCAAAGCCAGAAAAATGTACAGTTCCCTATGTAATGTCTTAGGGATAAATGAGGAGGCAGCCATGCCAGTCCAGATAATGTTGATGGTGGTTCAAATTCTACATCCCCATTTATCAGTAGTGTTTGATTATGCATCCTATATTTCTCAGGAGATGCATGATGGTTCGTCAGGGATCAAAGCTAGTAATATATAAAAGCCAATGGGTTGGTATTCCCTCATGATGCATATGTTATTATTTAACAATGTAGATTTATTTGAAGAAGAAATGGAATTGGAGAAATTCCAAGATGATGAAGAGTTTCCTATTTAGATTTGGAGTGGAGACTTGTCCTGGGATAGAAAGAATGCAAGTTATTTATACTTTGACAAAGTTTTTGCAACCAGACTTAAGTCATTATTAAGAAACCAAACTGCAAGAATTCATAATGAAATATTGATGCTTTTAAGGCCTATGCAGTATGCCCCTGAGTTGAAAATTTCTCACAACTGGGGAGATTTGATATTATACCCTTTTGCCACAGTGATTAGGGTTTATAGTTTTAGAGGTGTTCCTTATGTGCTACCCTATAGAGTCCCACTCAAAATTGGGATAGTAGAAATCATAAGACAATTAGGTGGGCTATAGGAGGAAGCTTTGATTGGAAAGATGAAGGGAAATATCTTCCATACCCTCACTAAAGCCCATCACTTTATCATAACAAAAGGAGGGTGCACACAGTTTGACAAGTATTTTTAGCCCTATCATTTATCTACTTCCATAGCCAGATGTGCTAATAATGAAAATTTTATAATGGGCATGTTTAGGAAGAGGACCAATTGTATTATGCTCAAACATCAGTTCTACTATCTTGAGGATATTATCAAGAATATCTTTGACTTAGAGGTTCAAGAAGTCAGGAAGGAGAAGTGGATGGCATATAAGAAATCCTTGGACTTTGTCTAGAATTTTGACAAGACCTATGATCCTCTAAAGGATTTTTTTCCATGGTCTTATAAAATTGATTCACTTATGAATTTTTTTGAGGGAATAATGCAAACCTTGAATGAGAAAAGGAAGAGAGAAGTTGAGAGTAACCCAGAAAAGGCCCTTGCTATCATGAATAAATTCCCACAGAGAAGAATAGTTCCACCTGGGAACTATCTAGTATACAAAAGAAGGGGATATACCACTGTTGCTCCCAGAGTTGATCAACCCATTCAACATAAAGGAAAGAGGCCAATGGACACTGACGTTCAAGAACTATCCTCTCCAAAGAGGCAAAGGGTGGAGATAAAAGAACAAGGAGGTGAATTATATTCTCCTTCCCAATCCCCTATGCAATATGATGTCAAGACCATTGCTGAGCAATTGATCAAGATGAGAAATGCTGGTGAAGTAGTTGTTACTACTCAAGAAATACAAGAGGGGATGCCAGAAGAACCCAAACATACATCATCTAACCTCACAGTGGCTGAGTTTGCTGGCAAGGAGTTGGAACCTGTGACCAAGCAAGCAAGTGATGAATTCTTGTTTGATGAAAATTTCATCAAAACTAGGGCTTTTATTCAGTTTCTATGGAGATGCCATATTGGTGAATACAATGAGAAGTGTCAAAAATGACAAAATCCCAACCTGATGCTACCAAAGAGGACATAGAGAAATCAGTTAAACAAGAAGTGATATTAAAATTTAATAAAATTACTCCTGAAGAGGGCAGACAGATGGTCAAAAGGCAAGGGGTTCTCATATTGCCACAATGGGATTTAGTTGATGCAGTAATTTTTGATGCCATAAGGAAACAAGCTAAACCCATAAGCCCGGCTGGAACATCAATTGGTGCCAAATTTAGTGAAGACCATGTAGCATTGGCAATGTGGTCACTAAAGAAAAAGTACAAAAGAAGAACTAAAGATGATAATGAAGCTGAAGACACAGGTGGCCTGATTGTGAAAAGGGTTGCAGACACCTCAAGAGTTGAAGAATCTGACCTTGTTTTACAAGTTGCCAATCTGAGCATGAAAGTGTTAGAAAAGGAGAAGGAAGCATATGCTAGTCTGAATGAAAAGTATGAGTTTGTGCTCAAGGCTTATAATGAGGAGAGGGTTAAATCTTTGATGAAGGACAACAAAATAGCAGAGTTGGAAGGTGGGAAAAATATTCAATTGATGCCCCAAAGGGTAATTGCTTAGGACCCATATCAACCTTCCTCTTCAAGTCTGTTCATAACATATCCCCCATCCCCTGCACCTCTAAGTCCTACTATTCAAGAAGTTGTTGAGGCCAAGAGGGAAAAATTAGAAGCTGAGAAGAGTAGGCTAATCAGTGAAAGAACAAGATTAGAAGAGGAGGGTAAGAGAGATTTAGAAGATTCCTAGGCCTACAAAGAAGCTAAAGAACTGGTGAATCAGAAGCACACAGATCAAATATTTACAAATCTCAAGAGATGTGCTAGTGAGGTCAACCTCTCTAATCTCTACCTATTGGGGAAGAAGATTGCAAGCATCATCAACAAAGGTGATGCTGAAAAGGAATAATGGAATTTGATAGTGAGTAAATGGAAAGGGAAGGAATCCCATTTAAAATCTTTCAATTCCCTCTCTAAAGAGCAAAATAATATTGATATTATTTTGACAAGCACTCATAAGTGTCTCAAATTGATGGTCAATTTAGACACTAAGAGGAACATGGTGATGAAGAAGATCACAACTCTGAGAGGTGAATTTTCCAAGGATAGATACAATATGTATCCCTATATGTTCAAAGAGGATGGGAACATAAAAAATGAAGCCCTATGGCTGAGGCAGTTAAATGAAGCACTAAATAGCAGAACAAAAAGTATTGTCACTTTGGCAAATATTGGATGGTTTGTGCTAACTATAGATAATTTGAGTAAAGCCAAGGCATTTTTTGAATCTTGGGAGGTAGAGATTGAGAATGATAACAGTGATTGGGAGGAGTTCAATAGCCAAAAGGATGAGGTTCTCAATTTCAATTAGCCAAGTGATGAGGTGTTCACCACATGGGTTAGCAAGTATGGAGTAGTCACCCCGGTAGCATGAGACAACAAATATGAAGGGGACAGCTAACACCAAGGAGGTTGAGTGAATGGAGAAAATAAAATATTTGGGGCCTCTACACCAACAAGATAGAAAGATCCAAATGATAAAGACCCAACTACTTTGGAACAACTTCAAGCATTCAGGCGGTCACAAGACAAATGATCGCATGGCTTGTAGCAAATATTGTTATCTCTTCAGCCAAAAGTTTTGTCTCTTCTTGGAACTATATTTTGTCCTATAGCCCAGTCATTTGTAGCTTGTTGCATCCTTATTTTCCAAAAGGATTCCAAGATGACTGGGGCTACCTATAAGTATTAAGTTGTAATATTGTAATAAGGATGGTAAAAAATAAGACTACAAGGCAGATTACTAAATTGGTATGAGCATTGGTTTTTGTGTCTTCAAGATGTACTGTTATTGAGTTCATATTAATAAAATATAATGGAATCTCAATTTTGATGTCAATGGTATCTTCTTGCATTTGTAATTAATTCTTGTATCTTCAATTTGTAAGGCATTTTGAGCATACTGATTACAAGGTATTAATGTTCTTGTTTGTGAGTTATTGTCAAGGAGAGTTTAAATCTTGTAGGTGATTGCAGAGAATTAGAGTTTGTGCAAGAATTTGATATATTGGTGTGAGGAATGAGAGGATAGTTTGTAAGGCACTCTATCATGAGTTCAATTATGTTTCCATTAATTATCTTAATATGTGTATGCTCTATTATGACTCTATTACCCATGATTAGGCACTGGTCAATATGCTGACATGTGGTTGTTATCATCAATTTAAATATTAAAACCTTTACCTTCTGTTGTCAAGAACTTGTATGTATAGTTGATTGTATTGAAGAATACAGTTCATCTTAGTGATTCCTTGAAGAGTGAATCAATAGGTTAGCCTTCCTAGGCCAAACTGGCATAAAAAGAAGAAGGATTGCAAATCCTTAATCCACTGTGAGATTCTCTGTTATTCAGTGAGTCTGTCAAAGGTGCACCTGCCTGGGTATGTGGAGCCCAAAGTGTAGGAGGATTTTTTATCCTTGTTAATTAGCCTTATTCATGTATGAATTTGAGTTGGGAATAGAGGGTTAAACATTTATTATTGTTTTAATTGATTCATACAAGAAAATGAGCTAACAAAATGGTGACTCTACTAGGGATAAGAATGAAGTAGTCTTGTTGTGCTATTCAGGAAATCCTTGGTGTTATTTTAAAAGGTTTAATCAAATTTTGATTAGGTTTTCTAGGGACTTTTGTGATGATCTTAGAGTAATGATCATGAAAGCATTTGTTCTTACAAGACTGAGAATTAGTTTGATCTTCCTGATAATTATTAAAGCTAGTTTATCTTGCTTATCGGTTGTGGTGCATTGCCTGAAGGTCCTGATTCTGAAGATGATACAAATCCGGTCTCAGTTGGAATAAATTGGTGAGGAATTATTAAGCTTGGTATATCTGAAAGTTTCAATATTTACTTAAGGTGAAATCTGAGATAGGATAAGGTACTTGATTTTCTTATATACTAATCCTCTAAAAAGGGGTGGTGATTCTAATGTCTATGTAGTCTAGTATTGCATAGTAAAATTATTTGTTCATTCTAAGAAATGAGATGACAAAGAAATACCAGATCATATTCCAAACTAAATCCTAAAAAGGATCTTGGAGAGGAGCTCCATATGCCTCAAAGGAAACAATGGTCCAAAAGAGGGGCATCTAAACATGATTCCCAACATGTCTCTGAAAGAAAAACATATATTCCCATTCCAGAAAGGAAGTCATCCTCATCTGAAGGTATAGAACCCGTGGGACCAGTTGATGCTTATAGAGCCAATACTAATTTTGATCCCTTTAGAGATGGAGAAAATACTGACATAGGGTTCTTTCCTACAAAAGAAAATCTTTCTCCACCAGAAGAAACTTCTGCTACTAAAACAACATCATATGATTTTGATAAGTTGTAAAATGAGGTTGTGGCTTTAAAAAGAAAAAAGAAAGAACAAGAAAAGGAAATGGAAAAAGAAAGGGAAAAATGTGAGCAAAGGATATATGATCTATTATTGGAAAGAGAAGAACTCTTAGTTGAAACTAGAAGAAATGACCTTAAGAAAAAAAGCCTAAATCAAGAAGTCAAAGGTCTATATCCAGAACTGTTTGGTACCCTCAATGATGAGAGAAACAAAACCCTGAATAAAATCTCAAACCTTGACAAGGACAAGTTTGAGAAGGAAGGACCTGTAATTAGGCAGTTGTTCCCATATGAGAATGAACTAAATGCAAGACTCAAAAAAACAACTAAAGATGCCCCTTACAAAGGTAAACAAAAGGTTGTTGGTATAAGCATAAATGAGCCTATGTAGAAAGTTTCTAACCCTAAGGGAATACCCCAAATTGATTTGGATATTGAACAAGCTAGGAAGGCTAAGGATGACTTGGCAAAGCAACAAGAAAAGTTGGAATTGGAGGCTGCTACAGCTGATATGAAGATGAAGATAGCCTTACTTCATGCTACCAATAATACAACTACAAGTAGTTCTATGCATATAAATCAAAGAGTACAACAGTTGAATTCATCTACTGATTTAAATGTAAACAATCAAGGTGGTGCTTCTAAGGTCCAAAAGTGTGGAAACAACCAAAATGTTTAGAGCTCTGGTCCTAATGTAGCTGCTCAAATCAAGGGTCCTCACTCAAGTTTTCAGGATGCCCAGCCCAAGAAGAATGTTCCTCCCCCTGTACAACATCAAGGAGGAATTTCTAGATCAAATGGTGAAAAAGAACTGGGGAATTTCCAGAGGAGGCCTGTCCACATGAACAGATATAGAGCTCTTTTCTTTGAAGGCATCCCTGGTCACCCTAATGTGATCCCAAATGAGGTAAGAGATAGGATCCCTAAGTTCACTGGGAATAATGTTGTTACTTGTGAAGAGCATTTAAAAGCTTTTGGTGATAAGATGACTGACTTTGAAATTGAAGATGAAGATGTCATTATGAAACTTTTTGTTCAGTCTTTAATTGAAGATGCTATGGATTGGTTCAGAAACTTACCTAATGATAGTATTTCCTCCTAGGATGAATTTGTAAAAGATTTTAGGGAGCAGTATAGAGAGCATGTTAATTATGGATATATGTTAAATGAGTTTAATAACATCAAGAAGTTCCCAAATGAAAGTATGGCTGAATTTAACAATAGATTCTAGAAATCCATGAACAAATTGTTCCAAGTTCTTAGATTAGATGAGGAAGTGTGCCTTTCTACTTACATTAATGCTGCCAATGGAAAAATGTCTTATCTGCTTAGAGATAAAAACCCAACTACTTTGAGGGATTCTTACAAAGTAGCAATTGACATTGAGAGTAATAGGAGAGCATCAGAGAAATTGGGGAAGAGAGAAGACAATAAACTCTGGAAAGAAAAGGGCTCAGCCAGTAAAAGTGTCAAATAAGGTGATACAGTGGATAAATTGATGAGTACAGTGAAAGACCTTGCTGCCAAAATGGATAAGAATGATAAAGGAGGGTACCAAGATAATAAGTATAATAACCAAATATTTGACAGACAGCTAAACTTGAGAGATTATCCATACAAAACCAATTGGAATAATGGAAAACCTGTCCCTGAGGGACAAGATAACCCAAAATCAAAAGAAACACCAGATCCCATGAAAAGAAACAATGCCAACTATGTTGAGAACACTCCCTAGTGTGATGCATGTAATATGCCACACTCTCCCTATCAATGTGTAGTAGCTCAGGCTTTGTTCGACCAAACAGAAGAGGGAGAGTAGGAGGGCCTTGCTATCAATATGTTCACAATAAAGAAACCTTATCCATGGCTCCCTGATAGTGCCTCATCCTCTAATGATTCATATTCAGAAGATAATTATTGTTTTACAAACTAGTTCCAAAGTTCAATATATCAAAATGATTAGGATGAATATGTTTCACAGGCAACTATAAACACTGTGGATGATGATAGTTCTCAATCTCATTTTAGGACTCCAACTGATGAAGAAAAAAGGTCTTTGAATATTGCGACAATTAATCAAGAAAGATATGCTTACAACTTAAGAAATAGAGTAGTACAACCAGTTCAAGGCAAGTCTACCGTTGCTCATATTAAAAAACACTCACCTCAAGTAAATGAGGATCTTCTTCCTAAGAATAATGATAAAGATGAATATTGCAAAAAAGAAGGATCTTCTCATAACCATGTTGGGGAGGGTATATCAAAGGAAGAGTTAGTACCAAATGATAAAATCAAGAAAATGAAGAAAATATATGATATGCCCCTTGAACTGCCTCATTTTGACATGAAACATGCTTTGACCCAAATGAAAGTTTCAGCCCCACTTATGGAAATGCTGAAAATAAAAGAGCATAAGGAAGTTGCTCTAGCATTATTAAAAGGAATAGATGATATATATATCCCTAATCATGAGGATATACCTTTGAAAATAAATAATGCTAAAGAGGATTGTCCCTTAGTGAAAGGAAAAGGAAATAGCAAGGAATTTTCTGACATTTGCATTGGAAATATAATAACCCAAGAACCATTGTCTATTGATCCATTCTATGTTACCTTAATGGTAAATAATTTTCTAGTGAAAAATTGCATGATCAATTTTGGAGCAGTGGAAAATGTGATGTCCTATCATGTGATGAAATAATTAGGCCTCCGAGTTACTACTTTTACTGGAAGCTGCTATGCCATGGATAACAGAGAGGTTCCTATGGTAGGAACATTGAAAGATATTGAAGTAAAAATTTCTGCCTTCCTTGAAGCAACTTATAGAATGGACATAGTGGTAGTGGATACTAAACCATATTATGGTATGCTTTTATCAAGGCAATGGGCATCAGTAGTAGGGGGAAAGATGCAGTTGGATTTGTCCTATGCAACTATCCCTGTGAATGGGAATGATGTTAAATTGTACAGAGAACCCTGGTCGTCTATTATGGTTGAAGTGGTTTTTCTTGATCAATTAAATTGTTGTGTGAATGTTGATATGGAAAATTTTATGGTTGAAAAAGTTAAGCCACAATTAAAGAACATTGACCCGATTGTGGATGAATTTTTGTTACAACAAAATGGACTCTGGAAAATGTACTTCGATGGAGGATTTTAAAAAGAAGGATCTGGAGCAGGAGTCTTGCTGATATCTCCATCAGGTATCACTTTCAAATATTCATTCATGTTAAATTTTCAATGCACAAACAATACTGCCAAATATGAGGCTTTGATCTTGGGAATGGATATTGCTATCAAACATGGTATTAAATGTCTGAAAATCCATGGAGATTCTCAGTTAATTATATCTCAGATTAGGGGACATTGTGCTGCCAAAGATGATAGATTAAGGTTATATAAGTATGTTGTTTGCAATAGGATGGAATTCTTTGATGCTTTCAATATATTATGGGTTGAAAGATCAAATAATATAATGGCAAATTTCTTGGAAAATGTTGCCCTAAAAAATGATGATGTTACTCTCACTGGCATATCAATGGTTGAAACAAAAAGTAGACCAGTAGTTCCTGACAATATTCATAATTGGCAATTTTTTGAGGATGATGATGATATCTTCAAGTTTATCCAATGTATGGATCAGTATGATGGTCAAAAAATTGATTGTGAGTCTTTAGTGTCAATTGTGGATGATAGGGAGTATATTTTTGATCAGGAAGTCATTCAATTGGATACTAATCTCATTCCCAAGGGGTTAGTTGAATTAGAAGGCATGTTCAGCTTAAATGACAAGTCCAATGCCAGAATGGAAGACTTAGAGGAAGTTAATTTGGGATCTGAAACATCTCCCCAATTAGTTTATATTGGCAAAAAATTGGATAGCAATGTCAGATAGAATTTGATAAATTTGCTGAAAAAATACAAACATGTTTTTGCCTAGTCTTATGATGATTTAAAGGCTTACAGAGAAGATTTATTTCAACATGATATTCCTTTAAAAGAAGACACTAAACCATTCAGGCAGAAGCAAAGGCCAATCAATCCACTATTGGCTACCAAGATGCAGACAGAACTGATGAAGCTAAGGGATGAAGGCATAATTAAGCCTATTAGACATCCATCTTGGGTCTCTAACTTAGTCCCTGTAAGGAAGAAAAATAGAGAGATAAGGTTGTGTGTTGATTTCAAAAATTTAAATGTAGCTTCCTTGAAGGATAATTATGGATTACCAAATATGGAGGCCATGTTGCATAAAGTTACTGGATGTGACTTATTATCTATGATGGATGGATTTTTAGGGTACAATCAGGTGTTGGTTAAAGAATTTGAGCAATTCAAAATAGCATTTACCACCCCTTGGGGCACCTATGTACATGCTCGTATGCCATTTGGGCTAAAAAATGCTGGATCTACTTTTCAAAGAGCTATGGATGTAGCCTTTGAGGACCTCATAGATGTTCTAATGGCGGTGTACCAAGATGATTTAATATCTTTCTCAAAGAGAGCAGAGGATCATTGCAATCATTTGGAAAAGGTCATGATGAAAGCACTAGAATATGGGGTATCTCTGAACCCAAAAATGTGTAATTTAGTTGTTACTGAAGGGAAGCTTTTGGGACACATAGTGTCAAAAGAAGGGGTGAGGATAGATCCTAAAAGGGTTGAAGCCATCCAAAAGATAATTGCTCCCAAAAATTTGAAAGGTGTACAATCATTTCTGGGGAAAATTAACTTTGTTAGGAGATTTATTGTCAACTTTGCAGAACTAGTGAAACCTATTGTCAAATTGTTGAAGAAAAATGTGAAGTTTGATTGGAACCAAGAAGCTTAGTTAACATTTGAGAGAATAAAGAAAGATATTCAAGAAGCACAAGTTCTTGTATCCCCTGACTACACTAAGCCCTTTTCTTTGTTCACTTTTGCATCATTTCATACTATTGTAGCAGTCTTATTGCAGAAGGATAGTGAAGGATTTGAGCATCCCAATGCATTTTTTAGTAAGTCATTGCAATCAGCTGAATTAAATTATCAAATGATGGAAAAACAAGCTTATGCTTTGGTAAAGGAAGTTAAGGCTTTCAGGCCTTATTTGGTCTGTGTAAAAGTAAAAGCTTATGTCCCTCATGTTGCTGTCAAAGACATCTTTATTCAAAATGAAGTGACAGGAAAAAGATGTAAATGGATAAACAAAGTTCAAGAGTTTGATATAGAAATCCATATTACTAAA
>MU223183.1:3076068-3094017 GCA_018584345.1 Thuja plicata | reverse complement strand
CTTCAATTAATCATGCATCCCTATGCAGACGCTCGGCCTTTGTCGTCAACCTCACCATCCGCTCCGCTCTTACAGAACGGACTCAACCTCACTCATATGCATGCGCTCTTCGCGCTCTGCCTATAAAATCAATCATAAAGGCCCTAGAAAAACCCACCCCATGGCTCACCACTATCTCCCCTAATGGATGGCTCTCCCAATGGCTCTGGTTATGAACTCTCGACCGGTCGAGCCCACGCCCCCGCCCCCTACCTGAATGATTTGATCTATCTGGCCCTTTAGAATAGTAAGGGAAGCCATCACTATTCAATCCACCCCTCTATTTGGATATGGCGTGCTCAGATAGAGAGGATACTACTCTCCGAATGAAGAGACCCCATATTTTCTTTTCTTTTAATTTTTTTTTTAAAACTCTTAATCCTGTTTTGGTCAAAATTTCGACCAACACGGGATTAAAAATAAAAAAAACAAAAGCTTTCCTTTGTAATGCGACCAAGCTAAACATTGGTCAAATTTTTTGGTCAAAATTTGAGCTGAAATGTACTAGTGTCTGTATGCCTCCCTCCAATAGGTGATCTCCCTACCAGCTCGCATTATCATCTAGAGACTATCTGCATGAGGCCCCAATGTCTCTATGGACTCAATCTCATCTAGAAATGTCTCTACCTCTCCTAACCACTCTATGGTGGTATCTCATTCTTGTCTAACCTCTATGACCTCCCCATATAGTCTCTCCACCCGTCTCTCTAATCCAGGGACACGGTCAGCCTGTACCTGTATCATTGCTAGTCTAACTAGAAATGCATCAATGTCAATGTCCTCCTCCTTTGCTATGTCCCTCTGTAAATAGGGATCCTGGCCCTCGACATCCACCTCTACCTATACATCATGTTCCCCCACATCTGGCATTTGTACATCATCCCCAATATTGAGTATATGCTCATCCTGAATGTCATCCTATACAAATCCACCTTGTACCACTCCCTCCTGGCCTAGTATCACATCTACCTCATCCTACACCTATCCCGCCTGTATCCCCACCTGTGCCTATAAAAAGGGATCTACCGGTATCAGTATATGTTCCTATATCGGTACCTATTCCTATATCAGTGCCTATCTCAGGGCAGGTGTTGGTCTTTGTCCAAGTGTCTAGCGTACCTCCTGTCTGGATGGAGGTGGCATCAAATCTTGTGGTCTCCCTCTATCCCCCTCCCTCTATCTGGACCATCACCTCCATCATCATCACCACCTCTGCCTCCCTCTTAGCCTCTCCTATCCTAACCTCATCACCTACCTTAGTGTCTATCCTCAGGATCTCTCTATGGTGGCCTCTCTATTGGGCCAGTCAGTTTAGGGAATGGATGATCGCTCAGATATCTCTCATACTCCACCATCATGCTTGGGTCTACAACCGCCTGTCTCATATTCCATGTCTAAAATGGAATGTCCAAGAAATCTTACCTTGACACCTTGTATGAAACCATAGGCCCCCAGTCTTGTCTCTCTTGGTGGGTGTATGCGAACTCCGTCACCCCTTGAGCCATCCCCTGAATCCTGCCAAACTGTCGCAAGACCCTGCTAACCCTCTACCTCTCTATAGTAAAGGGAGTCCTTCCTATCACCCACAGAGACTCAAAGAAATATTCAAGCTGACGCTCATCCTCCCATGGCTCACACCCTAGGTAGGGTCTCCAAATCATAGCATCAATAGTATCAAAAGTATACCTCCAAAAATCCAATCTTCCCAACTTACGCTGAGACGAGATCAATGCATAAAGAAAAATGTATAGTTGCCCAACGCCTCAAAATCTAAGGGATGTGAGCCATGTGATGGCTATGTGCTCCCATGCCCATACATGAAGAAACCTGACACCAGACAATAATGATACTCCCCTCTGATATACTACCTAATGTAGATCATGATAAAGATGAGCTAACATGCACACCCCCAAGAAAAATAGGTCCCCTCATCCATCATCCTCTGCAATGTTCGGTCCTATCCAACTGCAAATCCATGTGATCTCTGGTCTGGATAGACATATCCTCTGATCGCTCTAGCCAAAACAATCAAAAGTGGCTCATATAACTCAACCATATCCTCCCATTTGATCTTTGGCTTTTCTATATCTTCATCATAGAATACTCCCCTACAATCAGCCAAACAACTGTGTCGATCATACTGCACTAAATTTCCTGTAATGGGTAGTCGTAGGATACGATAAACATCCTACAATGTTACTTTCATCTCTCCTGTCAGGAGATGAAAGGTACTTGTCTGTGAGTGCCATCTCTCCGCAAGTGCGGTCAACAAGCCCAGGTTCACCCGAATCTTGGGCGTGTAGATCACATGGTACAGGCCTTTCACCCCAATCAATACTTTTTCGGTCTCTGACAATGTTGATCTTAGACTCTGTATCATGGGATACCTCTCCCGTGACATCAAGATGTCAGTAATATCCTCCTATCATTGAAGTTTCGATCAAACTGATCTATCTATCTATCCTATCTATCAATCAGACACATGTTTATCACATGTATCAACAGATAATTCTATCAATTATCTACAACCAAGACAGTTTACTAGAAGCCATGCTACATAAATGTGCATCATTAAAAGTCAAATCCTACACATGTGCAGGATCCCCAAATAAATGTGCAGTTTTTGTGCAAACATGGCTAGTTGCTGCGCATACATGTGCCGCAACTGCGCATTCCTTTTTCACCTAAAAACAAATAGTTTCCTACCCTAACCTATGTTTCAATCTACCCTAAAACATGCTACAAATCATATCAAACATGCAAAATTGAATCTAATTGATGAAGCAAGATGAATCACCTACTGGCTCTCCAAAATTCAGCAGCCTCTCAAAGCGTCTGACCCTCTCAAAGTGGTGATCTGACAGTGGGAACGTCATCTTTTCAGCTCTACTCTTCTCTCTCTCCAAGCTCCAATCTTCAAATGAAAAGTGTGCACAATGATCCTATAGTGGACCCTTTGGCCCTATATATAGCCTATGGACCTATTTTTCTTGATGTGTGGACCCTATCCTTCGAAATCATTCAATTTCACCCTGTTTTCACTCACATTTCTTCTGATTCTTTTCGAGAGATTGATTGAAAAATCCAACAAATAAAAAAAACACATAATCATAAATTTTGTCAATCAATCTCTTGAGGAGGCATGCATAGGTCGCTTTCGTCGACATTGTCTAAGGTAGGGGCAAAAAAAACCTGGATTTTCTTTGAAACAATGTGACTAGCACATTATTTCAAAGAGGGGCAAAATGTATACAATAAAAATTGGCTTCATTAATTAATTAAATAAATATTTATTATTTAATTAATATTGACTTGATGAATTAATTAAATATTTATTATTTAATTAATATTTATTTCTTCTATTTATTAAGTAAATTATTTAATTTATTTAATAAATTCACTATAGTCTATTCTTCTTATCCTAAGTCTTCTAAATTAGTCTCATTAAAGTGATTAATTACACAGTCACTAAATATGACTAAACCTCCTAGTCCACCTCATAGACCTAGTCACTTGACACATCACCTTGGCTAAAATAATTAATTATTATTAATTATTAATAAATTATTATCCTCACCCACACATGTCCTATTCCTAAGGGCTATGTGGCCTCATAAGACTTAGTCTCATGACCACATGTCTTCTCCTACACTAAGTCAAGAAGCAATCCCTATTCCTAAGGAGCTTCTCAAGCCACCTCAAAGAGTCCAAGGTGACTCATGGGACACTTGTACCAAGAGTCTTCATGAGAAAAAAGTCCTTCCTCCTTCCTCTCAATGGTCTTTGTGAGATACTTGACATGTGTCTTTCCCTTCCACCTTATTCTCCTCTATGTCAATGTAGGAGGAACATCTTCCCTATTCTTCCTCTCACATTCCAACTGTATCCCCCTTTCTCTCAACCCCTTTAACCAAGTCAATAGAAGCCATAGGATCTTCCACCTTTCAATCTCCACCTTAGGATTGTACCACCTAGGCTTGGGTCCTCCAAAATCCTATAAACAGAGCCTAATTCTCCCTTTGTGAGTTAATAGGAAAATAGCAATCAAGCATTCAAGCATTCTAGAGGTCAAGCAATCAAACAATCAAGCATCCAAGCATTTTCATACCATTTCATCATCCATTAGTTGCATAATCAAGCTTTAGGCCATTTTTCATCCATCCACTCAAATCTCCACATGTTGGTGACATCTTGGGCAAGGAGCTTCAATTGGAAATCTGAGAGCTCAACATATCTGAGAAATCAAGGCTAGGAGGACAATGGAGACAAGCTACAATGGGTAAGTGAAGGTAAACTTGTCTTAAGTTTATTTAATCATTTGTAATCTTCATTGTGTTTTATTTATATAGATTTATTGGATTTATAGTAGTAGTATTTCGTCGATATCAATAGACATCTATTTTGCATACAATGATCACTTCTTACGTTTTTGCAAACTGACCACATAGTTGCAACTAGTCTCCGGAATGAATTTTAAAAACTAATTGAATAACACTTTGCAAGCATGGGAACTGGAAAACCCTCTCATCTCCAACATCTAAACATATTCAGCAACTAGATTGGCTTGAAAACATTAGGGCCAAAAGATAATACCACTCAAAGTAAGCAATTTCATTATATTCTGCAATCGAAAGTTTTTAAACTTATGCAAACACTGCCAGAAATGCAACTCGAAAAGATACTAGATTAACTCCTGAAGAATCATCACTTGGAAAAATCATTCATTCACCCACAATGAAAATGCATGCAAAAGGGTTTTTCCAGATTCAACCTCAGGTGCAAGGTGCAACTGATCAAACTTTGGCAATTTCTGCAAATAGTGTAAGTGCAAATGCTAAAACAACATAAACTTCATTCGGATCGACCATTGCAAGATTACCAAAACATGCACTGAGACTTCACCATCATTCACAGTAGTACATTTATATGAAATGAGAATTTTCCCACCATCAGTTCTTAAAAACAACTTTCAGATAAAAATTTACCTCTCTAAAAATGACTTCTGAAAACTTTAATCTTGTTCAACATGGGCAATCTGCACAAACAGTCTTTGATTTTGAAATTACAAACCCATCAAAAAGAACCTTTAGAATTTGAATCTCTAGAACTTGATTCGAGTTCACACATGGAACATGAATTTTCAACTAATCTTGCACTGAAAGTGAACTGATCAATTAGCATCAATCTGCAAAGTCAACACTTGACACTTTTCTGCATTTAAAACTAAGTAAATATGCAGAAATTTGACTTGGAATCAAGCAAGTAAAGTGGAAAACTGGATTGGTATGAGTCTGAAACTCTTCAAATAGGTACACTTTCATGTTTTCAATATAGGGGAAAACTCAATTATGCAGGGCATTCAACTGGATACAACTTGAGAGAACTCAAAGTAGGCTATTCAGCATTCTGGGCAAAACAGAGAACTAGACAGTTCTGTAGGACCAACTTTGGGGAATCCAAAAACCTATCAAATGGATTTGAAATAGATTGGGTTCTAAAACATAAGCTCTATGATATACATGTAAAAATTTCCCAAAGTGGTGACCTATGAAACACAAAAGGACACAATTTATTTAGATGCAAATTGGGCTTGTTTCAGCAAAATGACACTTGAATCAGCAAATTCAAAATGCACAAGTGCTCAAAACAAGACATCACTAACTGACTCAAAAATTGAAACTAATGACCTGGATGTCTTCATATGCCAAAACAAGAGTGATGAACACCTGACATGCATGATAAAATTTAGAATTTCATGCAGTCAAACAGGCTCAAAAAGCACTTATAAGGGGTTAGAATGCAAAACTTTAACAAGGTACTCAAAAACCCATGTTGTATTTTTGAGTACCAACAGTGGCTCTGACTATGGACACGTGCCCCATGTGGGCATGCAAAGAACCTTCAGAATCTCATGGTAGAAGTAGACCACCCATAAAATCAAATCATATAATTTCCACTTTCTCTCTTCTCTCCTTTCTCTTATCAAAAAATGGAAACTCCTTTATTGAAAGAAAACATCACACAAATGAAAGGGAAAATGACTATACAATATGTATATTATTTACAAAAATGCTAAAAGTCCCAAAACTGAAATCAACTCTTACCTCTGTCATACACCTGGTTTTCATCTTCATAAATCAGAGATAAACTAAAACTATCACTTTCATGCATCTGAGCAATCTCATTACCATTCTCCTTTAGCTCAGAACAAAATATATCATCATAATCCTTTTGAGAGATAAAGTAGAAATCATACCAATTTTGAAAAGAATGTGGCATATGCATGTTGTATTCATTAGTTAGCAAAAGTTGAGATTCAATGCAATAATCAACAATACTTGGTTTAATGCCACATCTGATAATCACCATCTGGCTGAAAAATAAAGTACTCAAAACCTACCATATTGCTTAAGTTAGCATTATTAAATCCATCTACACCAGTAATTTGCACACCAAAGGAGAAATCCACATAATGAACCTTATGCAAATACTGAAAAAATTCATCACTTGGGACATGATCTGGCTCATCCTTTAAAAAAAAGGGAACAACAATCTGAGGAACATCATGTTAGGAATAATAGTCCTCAAGAAAACTAAGAGGGGGGGGTGAATCAGTTGTAATCTAGATTATTAAAATTTGTACTTTATAAACCAAATCTGCAAATGTAAATGATAACATAGTAATAGACAACACCATAACACAATATTTGTTGCCGAAGAAACCCTGTTAAAGGTAAAACCTTGGTGGGAATTAACACCCACAAATAAAGTACTGAGAGTATAGTATCCCTGTTAAAAGATATTAGCCTTGTTAGGAGCTTGTTACAAGATTTTAGTACACAGTCCTTGTTAGGAGACAGGCCCTATTAGGAGTCAAAGAAAGTAGTAGGCTCATTTCCAAGGCACACTGCCCAAAGAAGGTTAAAGCCGCCCTCAAGGATTTACAATTTGAATCAAGTGTATAACACAAATACACATTCCAGCAAACTGTCAGATAGCTATTGTATTTACTTGGTCGGTTCCAATGATTTATCAACTCTGCTTTGTATCCACCAGTCAACAAGCTTTGCAGCTTCCACACTTCTCTTTCTTTTCTCTGTCACACTTCTTCTCAAGAATTTATCTTTCATATATACCATCTTACAATAATTCATTAGGTTAGCCAGTTAAGATTTCCTAATACATAATTAACTAGGTCGGCCAATTAAGGTTTTCCGTCATACAAATAATTACATAGCCCCTTCCTAAGATACACATGGTATCTAAAACAAGTATACAACATTTACAATTCATTACATATAATTTTAGATCTGTAATTCATGCTCACAATTAATTTCACATGCTACATGTATGAAGTCAGCCAGGAAATAGGTCTTCTCCAGAATACATGCCATAGGTGATGTCATCAGTATCTAATCAACAATAGAACTCAACCCATTAATCTATCATATGTCGACTATCCATCAGTAAGCTCGCAAGTTTTGAAATATCTTTTCCAGAAAGATATACCCAAAACACAGAGACCTGCTCTGTCCAGAATCACAGTTACAGTCCAGAAAACCAGTCTTCACTAAATCAACTATAACATCCATAGTAAGTAATATAAAGTCAAGAAACCTTAGGGATAAGGTCAACACACATACTTCTCCATAAGTCCAACTTCAATCATTCTGAATAATCCGTACAGTGTCTGTACACTGCATCCAGTTAAGTAGCCAGTCTGTCTTCTTCATAGAAATATATGTTGACACCAATGAAAATACATGAATATCAACAACATGATCAGTAACCAAAACTAATATAATCCAATAATCTCCCCCTTTGGCATTGATGGAAACATATGGGAAAATCCATATGTATCAACCCAAAAGTACTCACTCTCAATACAATATTTTCAATATCCTCAAAACAAATCTCCCCAAAAGAGTAGGGATTTTCACATAGATTTCTTCCCCCTTTGGCAGCAATGGAAAAGGGTACCATACTTCATTTGTGGTCTTCTGTAAGATCTATATTTTTCAAATCTTCATGTCCAATTATCTAGGTGCAAGATCACCCAAATGTATGTTGACGAGACTTTGTGACCGGGTCCGCCAACAGAGGTAAGTTGTCACCGGGAACCGGGGTACTAACCAACTTCGCCTATAAAGGTTGTTTGAGGAAATGAGATTCCCCGGGCCTCCAAGCATGTGAGAGTTGGGTCTCAACAATTTGGGGCTCAGTTAGGAGGTGTGACTATTTTGTTTGAGGGGGATAGCTGGTTATCTTAACTCGTCTTCTCCGGGGATTCAAGTGGATGGGGTTTCCCGTTGAAGCATGTCACCCAAATGTAGGGGTGATGTCAGAACTGAATAAAATAGTGGCTGTAGGAGCTGACCAGGGTCATCACCACCTATGAGAATCTATACTTGGAATCCCAGGTAAGTGTTAAAATGTTTTTTTAAATGAAGGCATTGTTTACCCTATAGAAATTTGGGAAACTGAGTTCCCATTGCACTTGGGGATAGTGATCTCATGGTGCCATTTGGCCTGGTCTGTTCCCAAGCTCTCCAACTGTGCCCAGACTTGGAAAATCTAGCCTTTGTTGTGCTGGTGCCCATAGAACATATGATGTCATATATAATTTGGAATTTTGGGCAATTCTCTTCAGTTGTTTATCTATGTGATAGGAAATGATGGCCGCCAAGTTGAAAGTATGACTGCGAGTGGTGATGCAGTACAGAAAGTAATACATCCATGCTGAGAAATCTCGGGCATGGGGCAATTCAAAAATCTTGCATAGAAACACAATGCTCGCTTGGATGGGCTCTTTGAATTCCCCATGGGGAATCTCCAACTTCATTCTCTTATAATCCCTCTTTGGGACTTTTAGCTAGTGGTTGTTGATATATTGTTGGGAAATAACCTCAGCACCTTCAAACTCTTGCAAGGTCTATAGTCAATTCTAGATGATGGATCCATTGAATTGTGGGATCCCTAGCCCCGAGGAAAAATTTTCCACATCCAAGGTGATGATGGTTTCTGGGTACTGTAGCGGACAGGGATCTAGAAGTAGGACGGTCTGTGTCAGTGAGTTGTACAGTGTTGCCAATTGGAGTATTAACTCCAGTGATTGCACTGAATAGGGGAAGTTAGCTTCCTTGATAATATCGGAGGTGATGATCTAAGTTGCCAGGTTATCTCTAGTGGCCTTTAACCTGTAAATGGCTTGAATTAAGCCTTGAACTTTTGCCCAAGATCTGGGCCCGGTGTCCATTATTTCTTGAACTTTGGACTCTATTTTGGACCCCACAATGGCACCGTCCTTGGGATACTTGGAGGTCAAGGGAAACTTTTCCAGTAACCTTTTGGCCTTAGTTTTGGTGGTTTCTTGGGTGGATGTGGTAGGTAACTCTGGGCTAGAAGGAGGGGTGATCACTTCAGACATTTTTGATCAGTCTATCCGCAACCTGCAAGACCGGAGAACCGTTAGAATGTGAAATGTATAAAAGAAGATTAGAACTCTGGGGAGATCATCACCACCCTGCATTTGTTCAACAAGTGTTAGCATACATTGAAATTCCTAGGATACTTAGAATAAACATGAATAAAGCTTCAGATAAATCAAACCAAATGACGAAGGGGGAAACTCAGGACAAGGAATTACTTAGGGCTGCAATCCTGGATAATCTAGTCATTGTCATGCCGATGTGACCAATAAGAAACCATATTCAGCTGACGTGGGTTGGCATGTGGTCAGATGGCAGGTGACATAAAGGAATTAATGGTAACAAGTGGGCTGACACAAGGAAAAATAAATGCCAAATGGGACACAGTTTGAATGCTCGCTCATGGGAAATTAATCCTGCCATTAAGGTGATGAGACGAAGGAGAGAGAAAGCTGCCATGATTTGAACCAACGAGGTGCCAAGTTTGAGCCATGGTGAATCTGTCTCAATGGGATCAGTCTCACCAAGGTGAAAACACAAGACAGAGCACAAGGAACTCCTGAGCTTGAATGGATATATAGGGTATACACAACATACAGAGAGCCAAAACATATATATACATGCAATATACATAAAATACAACACTTACAAACCTTTACAGATTTACACAGCATCTACACGACTAAACCTAAGGAAAAATACAAAATATACACTAATCTATAGCTGCACAGAGGGTGGACAACCCTTTGGTAGAGCCAACCCACCAATGGGTGGTGAACCAAAAGTAGAAGACGCGAAAGGCAAAAACATAAACTAGAATGAAGGAAAACCAGAAAGAACAAATTGAAACCAGAGAACCTACCTAGAAATCCAAAGAACAGCAAGGAAAGAATATACTAGGACCATTCTACAATAGCTTCAACCTTTGAACGACCACTGATCAGCACTGAAAATCAACTCGTAATTATCCACTAAGCTCAGTGTAATTTGCAACTTAATTGCACTTCAAATCACCAAGGAATCACTCTAAAAGCTCTGAGTATTTTAATCACGGTAACTACAAAAGTGACATGTAATTTCTATTTATACCTAGGGTAAAATCAAGTTACTTCTCTTTCCCGCAAACTTTAGAACATGCAAACCTCCAGACTCCGTGCCCAGGGATTCCATGCCAACATGCCTTTTCACGAGGATAAAACATCACGATGGAGAATCCCATAGTCTAAAATCTAGCTTTGGAAAGAACAACCAACTCTGAGACTGGGTCCTAGAGACACGAAAGACAAAAGTAGAAAGAAAAACAAACCTCATGGGAGGGAAAACTTGGAGAAGAAAAAAAAAGACAAGGCAAACAAGGCAAGAGCCCAAAAGTGAAAAGAGGGGACCCAATATTTTGCACACAAAATGTAGGGATGGGTATAAAGGGCATAAAAAATGGTGACTATCTTGGATGAATGCCTTAGCACATTCGAGAACCGCAGAATCTCTGGTTAGCAAAACTAGAACAAATCGTTACTCAGAGTATCTTATCTGCAAGGCGCGAAGCGTCTGAGAAAATCCAGCTCATACATGAATCAATCCTTGGTCTTTTGTCAGTTGTACAATGTGTTCTTTGGAAGAAATCAAGATGATGACCTCTAGGAGAAGCAGAGAAGAAGCACTAAACATATCAACCCAAATTTGTCAATTTTTCTCGTCTCTCCCAGATACCAGAGTTTTCATCCCATCTTTTCTTTTTTCACTATTTTATTCTTTCTTTGATGGGAAGGCGGTACTTCTCTCACCATTAAGCCTAAGCTTAGCTCAATTTAATGATGGTACTTCTTTCACCCTTCCATCCATCTTAATTTACAAAATGGGGAAGAAAAACTCTGGACCTGGAAAGAATTTTAAAAGTTCAGACCCGGGGCCAATAAACTAGTGTGACCGATCTACTCTTGATGTGTCTGATTACTTGTTCCTTTTGATTTTGATTAAACTGATTGCCAGACTTCTAGGGAAAAATTTGATGAAGATTGCTCGTAGCTTGTTACCAAACTTACAAAATAACTCTAGAGGCCCGACCAATTCCACCATGCTAACAACATATTCCAAGTTCACCATAATATGAAAGGTATCATCCCAGAGACTAGATGTCATGCGAGGCATACCAACCTACAAAAAAGGGGGAGCAAAACACTGGGGACCCCAAAAGAAAACAAATAAAGAAAAAGAAAAAAACAAAAGAAAAGAAAACAAGGGTGATCCTGGAGGATAGCCAAAAACTATTTACATAGCACCCCAAACAGCGTACTAGGGAAAGGAATATCTACAAGCAAGAAAATCTACATATAATACAACTCCTGACAAACCTGCCTTACTCAAAATAATGTTTGAGAAACTGTCCATTGACAGGAAATGGGATAGGTTCTCTAGTCATGGTATTGAGGTGGTAGGTGTTTGCCCCATAGATCTCTGAGATCAAATATGTTCTGAGCCTGAGCCATTGGAATTTGGTGTGCTTTCCTTTCTTTTCCCGGGCCTTATCCCACAGGAGGACCAAGTCTAAAATTTGAAAGGCCTTATATTGGGCTCTTTGGTAAAACCATCATTTCACCACTGCTTGGTGATGCACAAAATGTTCAAGGGCAGTGTCTCTTTGTTCCTCCATCTACACCAGATTTAGGAGCCGAACCTCCATAATATTGTCTCGGTTGTTGAATTCCTACATAAATTGTAAAACTGGGATCTGTAAGTTAATGGGGAACACTAGGTTCTGGCCATAGACCAGATGGAATGGGGATGTCCCCAGGGCAGCCTTAATGTGAATATGATCTACCCAAAAGGAAAATCTTAGCTTTTGGTGCCAATCCCGAGAATTTTGTTCTAACAGATGTTTGATCACTTCAAGCAAATTTTTGTTGGTTGATTCAGCCACACCATTCCCCTGGGGGTAATATTTGTTGGAGAACTTCAGAGTGATCTTTCAGTCATAGGTCCATTCAAGTAATTATGCCAAAGAAAATGCCAGACCATTGTCACATGCTAAAGTGAAAGGCATTCCAAACATTGTGACGATATTATCTTCTAGGAATTTTATAACTATGTCTACCGTATTATTTTTTCAAGGTATCGCTTCAGACCACCAGGTGAAATAATCAGTAGCAGTCAAGATGTACTAGTGGTTGGTAGACAAGTTGGGGTTGATTTCCCTCATAAAGTCAAATGCCCATTGGGCGACAGGTCTAGCTTCGAAAACTGACTGTAAAGGCATAGCTGGGTTCCACTCACGATGTGCCATGGTTTGGAAAGTATGGCACTTCCAGACCTGAGTATAGATGTCTTTGAAGATACAAGGCCAATAGTATCCAGCTCAGAGGATCTGATGGGTAGTGGTGTCAGATGAGCCGTGCCTAGTTCCAAACTGCCCATGAAATTCTTCAATTATTTTTGTAGCTTGAACCCTATCGATGCACTGAAGGTACACTCCTTCATAGTTCCTATGAAAAAACATGACATTTTTTATCATGAAGTGGGCACTTTTCAACCGCAGGGCATGACATTTTTTTGGAGGCAATCCCTCTGGGCATCTGTTATTTAACAACAAGTACACCAGATCTGTGTACCATGGATCTTGAGTGATGGACTCTACTGTATATGTCTGACATTCAATGTGGGGATTCTCTTTTGCCATTCCTCTACATAGTCCTTAGCCTTAGACTATCTTCATGGGTTGCATTTCCAAATCATATTCTTGGAGGATGGCTATCCATTTCTCCCATCTTTCACCCAATTCACTCTACATCAGTAGAGATTTCACTGCCTAGTCTGGGATGATAGCATGCACCTTACTCCAGAGAATATAATGCTAGAATTTCTTCATGGCACAAATGAGAGCAAAGGCCTATTTTTCCAAGGATGAATACCAGACTTTGGTGTTCTTGAAGGGGGAGCTCATGAAAGCTATTGGTCATTCTTCCCCTTGACCTTTTGAGTCAATACTGCCATGGTAGAATGCGACGAAGCAAAGGAATAAATATGAAAAGGGAGGGAATAGTCCGGACTAGCCAGAACTAGTGCCTCCATTATCATCTACTTAATCTGGGTGAATGCCCACTTTTCTTCAGGGATCCACTCAATTTTGGTATCCTTTTTCATCATGTCATTGAGTGGTTTTATGATCTCGACGAATCTAGTGATGAACCGCCGAACAAAGTTGATCTTTCTAAAGAAAGATCGCATTTCCTTCTTGCTGCTGGGCATTTGTAAATTTAGCAGCACTTCAACTCTCTCAGGGTTAGTGGATATACCCTTCTCAGAGACAATATGCCTGAGAAACTTCCCTTCCATGACCCTGAATATACGTTTCTTAGGGTTGAGGGATATTCCATACCAACGACATCTCTCACAAATCTGGGTGAGGTGGGCAGAATTATCATGCCTGTCCTGGGAAAAGATGGTCAAATCATCCATGTAGATGATTATACACTAGTTTACAAGGCCCTTGAATGCAATGTCCATTGCCTTTTGAAATGTGGCCCCTACGTTAATTAGGCCAAAGGTCATTCTCTGGTATGCAAATGTTCCCCACTTGGTGGTAAATGTCATTTTGTCTCTATCTTCAAATTTAACCATGACTTGGTTATATCCGGAGTACCCATCCAAGAAAGACATCATTTGTGATCCATTCATGATTTGCAATACCTCATCCAATGATGGGAGAGGATGATTATCTTTCTTGGAGGCCTTATTCAAATTTCAGAAATCCACGCAAAGGCGGATTTCACCGCTTTTCTTCCTCATAGGGACTAGGTTGGCCACCCATGTAGTATGCCGGAATGGGAATATTATCAAGGTTGATAGTAGTTTCTGAGCCTCTTGGTGAATCAGAGGCCCAATCAGTGGGTTGACTAGTTGTTTCTTTTTCCAGAAGGGCTTAGCATCAGGTTTGAGTGGGATAGTATGAGTCATAATGGATGTATCATAGGTTTTTAGGTCCTTATATCCCTATGCGATCACATCAATGTATTCTCAGAGAACCGTAAGAATCTTCTCCATCTCCTCGGGGGAGCAGGAGGTGCCAATTTGTATCATTTTCTCTTCACCGGGCTGGCCAATGTTCACTTTCTCAAATTTCCCCCTCTTAGAGGAGGATGATATCTTTTGTTGGCCCTGAGGATCTGATTCAAAGATTCCTTCAATTGCAACCATCCCCTTCAGGATGGTGTTGGTCGGTAGGTCCATGATCCTATCACCTTCATCACCCTTCCCAATGTCATCGTGATGTCTCTCTTCCACTGTTTGGTCCTCAAAGACACCAACATTGGCCATGAAGGCCAGGATATGTTGATTGTCTTCAAAGACCTAAAAATGGGTGACATTATCTGGAATGGACGGGGTGGGGATCATCTCAATAGAAAATCTCCAGAGTCGCGAGCTGGCCATGGGCTCGAGTGTACTAGAAAAAATAGCAAGGGCATCCGAGGCATAGTTCTATCTCTGAGGAATAAGGTCGATGCCAAGGGAATCAAAATCCTTAATAAGGCTCCATGCCTGGTTGTGGTATGAAGCTAGCCTTTTATCGTGATAGGTGTATTGACTCTAGACCTGTTTGACAATCAACTCTGAATCACCCAGGGCCTGGAGGTGAGTGATTCCTTTCCTTAGTGCAAATAGGAGCCTGAGAACCAAAGCCTTGTACTCTGTGATGTTGTTTGTGTAGTTGAACTGTAGCCTGTAGAACATGAGAAAGGATTTTTCCCATGGGTTGATTAATTCTACTCCGGCCCCACAGCCTTGTTTGGATCAGGACCCATCAAACTTAAGGGTCCACAAATCATCATTTGTGATCTGGGGCTGGGAAGATGAAGCGGTCTTTGGATTATTTTTGGGAAGGTTGGGAAGAGTTTCCTCTGGCACTGATGGTACACAGGTGAGGTTTGTCTCTGGAGGGATTTTTGATTGGGATCCCCGGACATGTGGCACTGGAGAGGTGCTTCTAGTAGGAACACTGGGTCCCGGGGAATTGGCTACATGTTCTTTCTTCTGGAGGGCATTGATGTGCCAGGTAGCAGTGGAAAGACAAGGCTCACACTCTAGCTCTGAATGTTTCTAATAATGTACCCGGCACCAAGTGCCAAACAAGAGTGTGGGAGGGGTCACTATGGGACCATGAGAGTTAACCTCAACCTTCAATTTTTCTTCCAGGTCCTGGGTTCTCCATAGAATTATGAGATCCTCTCCTGAGGTGAAATAAAATGTTAAGATCTCAAGGGGTTGGTATACCCCAAGGGAAGTCTTAGAGAATAGGACCTCAGTGAGGGCCTATCTCATTCGAGGCTCACTTTCAACCTAGATCTTGTTAGATTCTCCTTCCCAGGGGAGCCACAAGTGGGAGAAGTTGGTCGAAAAGTACCCGTTCATGGATTTGGACCAATTCTAACTTAGCAGCATCCCATAAGTCTCTAGGATGTCCACCACTTGGATGTCAATTGTACTGGCTATCTTGGGGTCTTGGATGAGTTGAATCCAGACGTTCTTCAGTTCTCCCACCATTTTTACAACAGTCTTATCCAGTTGGATTATTGCACCTTTGGACGGGGTGGGGTGAAATCCGAGCTTCTGGCATATGGATAAAGGCATGATGTTCCTTGAAGCCCCAAAATCTACTAGGTAGTTGTGTATGTTCTTTCCTTGTATGTTTAGGCCTATCAAGAAGAAAGGATCTTTAGTATTTCCCCAAAAGACAACTACATTGGCATCCTCAAAAGAGACAATCTTGGGTGGGCGACTGACAGCTTTCAGGTTTCCCAAGAGCTTCAGAAGGGGTTTTTTCTACTTGGGACAGTTGAGTAAAACCTCCATCAAAGTCATGGAGGTGGTAGTTTGTTCTAATGCCTTCATGATGTCAAACCTTCCTCCCAGGAACTGGTGGTTTCCCTCGGCTGGGTCCTTAGCTTGGTTAGAGCTAGAACCTTTTGGAGGGACAGACCAGTCGATTGTATTGTCCCAGGGAGGAGTGTCCTTGGGAGGTGTGGGTGTATAAACTGGTCTTTTACCAGCCTGACTCCAAGTGTTATAGGGAGCCCTTGGGTTGGTGAAGGCATTAACCTCAAAGGCTAGAATAGATTCATCAAAGAACTCTTGTAGTTTGGGTTCCTCTTCATCTTCTATGCCAGTCCCAAAGAAGACGGTCTCACAGGTGAATGCACTGTGAGTGGGCTCTTGTACAGGAGGTTCTGGGGGAGCAAGATCAGAGGCTTGTTGCCTATCTAGCTAGGAAATCATGATGAATTTCTCCAGCGTGGCATAGCTCACCTCATTGTGAGAGCCTATGTCATGCAATCTACACCAGTTGGTCATGGGCTGGAGATCTACAAATGGCATGAAATGGGACAGTCCAGCACCACCTCAATTGGTGTTTTGGTTTGGAGGTGGACCTCTAGCATTGGCATTATTGTTCTATTGTTGTTGGTTGGGTCGAGGCCCATTGTTGTAGTTTCCTTCTCCGACATTCTTATTTTGTTGGCCGGAGAAAATATTTCCTCTCTGGAAATTGGAATTCTGGGGTGCGTAGGACCCTGCCTTCAATTGACCCATGTCCATAGTCAATGTTGATAACATTCACCAGAGGAATTCAACCTCGGAAATCAACTGGGTGTTTGCATCACAGCACTAATACATTTGTGGTCGATTTGCGACGGCTATGTGTCTCAATTGCGACAGAAATGTGTCGCAATTGCGACAGGCATAGATGTCGCTATTTTTTAGTCAAATAATACGATGTCTTTCCTTATCCATCACAATTATGACTTCAATTTGTCGCTATGTAGCCCTATCAACCCCAGCATTTAGGGCGTCACCAATACAGGGAATCCGTCATAATTATATGGGTACCCGTCGCAATTGCGACAGAAAACCAAGCAACTGTGACGGTTTTTAGGCGTAGCCAGTACAGAGCGCCCGTCATAATTCTTGGGTTAACGTCGCAATTGTGATGAACACCCAAGCAACTACGACAGTTTTTGGGCGTCACTAGTACAGCGACCCCGTCGTAATTCTGGGGGTGACGTCGCAATTGCGACGATGTCAAGATAGAATTAAAAAAAAAATTGCTTGTTAGATAATTATTTATGAATAATAATGTTGTATTCACAAATTTCTGGATAATGATTTTCTTTGTCAGTAACAGTCACCTAGGAGAAGCCAATATCCAAATCTCGTTAGCTTCAAACCATTCCATGCAATTTTAATCTTCCAAGTTTAAATTTAAAATGTGCTACTACACCTGAGTTCATATTTCTCAATAACCCAAACATTTTCCTTTCAAAGGAAAAAAATAATAGGATAAAGAAATGTTGCTTCCTAACCATACTTTGCCAACGACATTGCACTTGAGGATTTTCAAATTGATGTCAAAAGTAAACAGCAGTATATTTACTCCACAAATGCACTGAGAGATGCTATACAACTATTCTTCAAATATCTAATTTCCAAAATCATA
>MU223183.1:3061068-3075968 GCA_018584345.1 Thuja plicata | reverse complement strand
TAGAAACAATGATACATATACAAGAATTGCTGGAAAAGATGCACAATGGCACAATCAATGGAGATGATCATATCCGAATTGAAGAACACTTGACAGGTAGAGTATGTTCTGAGCTGGTGTAACTGCGATTAGAAGTTAGATTCATATTGTAGTAGGCTTTGAAGTAGCTCACTAATGTGGCCATGATTGACCTTTGCAGCTTTAAATCTGAGACGCATTCAGCAGCTTTATGGTGATCATGGACTTGAGTTACTAGATCTGTTGCATGGAAACCCAACTCGTTCTTTACCAGTAATACAAAAACGTCTTCAAAAAAAGAAAGATGAATTGTTCAATTGTAAGGTCGAGTTTAACAAAGTTTGGGCCAGTGTTTTTGCTAAAAACTACCAGAAATCTCTTGATCATCACAGCTTCTGCTTTAAGCCGCGAGACAAAAAGAGCTTAAGCACAAAAGGTTAACCTTAGTTTTTAACTTCATTTATTTTGAATTCCTAAATTAAGGCGAAGCCTTTCTATGGTTTTGAGAATATGGTTGGCAGAGAAACAGTTATCTTCATGATTTTTCTTGAAGCTATAATTTTCTATAAAATCAATCTGCAATTTCGCAAAACCTTGTTCAAGATGCTTGTTTGAAATGTACATGCATATCTTTTCTTGCATAGTTTCAGAATGATAGAAATCATACCTCAACTCTTAGCCCTTGACTCTCAGCCGTTTGGATTCCAATGTAGTAGCTATCAATGAAAAATTTCTTTCGCCGCAGAGATGCAAAAACCCCTCTCGGTGCTATTGAACATAGAAATGACAACGTTTTCTCTTTTTTTTGCTTTATATCCCGTTAACGTCGCAATTGTGACGTTTTCAGGTTATAATTGAAAAAAAAAGCCAAAAACACTTAACATCTGCCCCCCATTGCAAATTGTTGTCGCAATTTCACCCCAAATGTATTAGTGCAGTGTGATGATTGTTGTTGTTGTTGGTTCCCTAGGAAAGTAGGAGTATTTTCCAGAGTCAAGGGTGGAAATCCTCCAGCTATAGAAGACTAGAAGAAAGGCACTCTAGGTGGTTGTGTCTATGGTTGTTGCATTTGATGTGGCTGGTTCTAGGGAAGAGATTCCAGACCTGGCATTGTCTGGGTTTGAGATGGATATACGTACCGGGCCTACTAGTCTATCGGTGGTGGCGGGAGATTCATGACCATCATAGGGGATCCCATTGCTTGATTGGGGTTATATCCTCTGGCATAAGAAGTTTCATCGGGTATCATGTTAAATGGCATGCTCTACCCAATCCTGCTCAAAGATTTGTTAAGGCCACGGGACAGTTCTAAGGCTAGGTTGTAAACCTTCTCCAAAGTATCCTGGTCACCCAGGGTGGTAGTTCTCTAGAGGAAAGTGGCAACGAAGGGGTCCATCATGTTGAGATAGGTCTGGATAGTCACCTCCATGGATGGGATGAAGGGACCCATGCACCATTTCAAGGCACGTTGGAACCGGTGATAGAATGTTGCAAGGGGTTCATTCGGTTCCTTCCTAATAGAAATGAACTAGTTGTGGGACCATGCTAGGTCCACATGTACATGGAAGGTGGCCAGGAAGGCATCCTCCTTGTCCTACCAACTATTGATGGAGTTGGCGAGAAGGTTAAGGTACCAGTTTAGTTCATTCTATCCCAGGGATAGAGGGAACATCCAGGTCACAACATCTTGATGTTGGATCTAGTGTCAGTTCATGGCATATTTTTATTCCTGTAGATGCTCTTCTATGGTTCGTGAGCCTAAGTGCTCATATCAGGGACAAATCTTTTGTGGGTGTGAAGGTAAATCATTGGTTGCACCCAAAAAAGTTCCCATTGGGGACTCAGTATTTCCAAAATACATAGCCATTGGAAGAGTTGGATTTTGACTGGGTTGAGCACTAATTCCCGAGATCGTCTGAGGGACTTGGGTATTCTGTGGTATGATAGATCCCTAGATGATGGTGGTTGACTTTATTTTCAGGGTCTGTTTCTTTCAAGCGAGAGGCTCGAGTTTGACAAATCATCTGAGATTGGGAGCTAATCTAAGAACTCTTTCAAATCTTAATGATGAAAATGATCCAATCCCACTGAAGGCTTGACTCCTAAAACTATGGCTTGGGGAACCCTCAGGCGGTGTAAAATATAAATCTTTAGAGGGGGACAAGTTCATGCCATCCTTCTAGTGCCATTTTCTATTGATGGGACTTTGTGACCGGGTCTGCTACTAGAGGTAAGTTATCACTGGGTACCGGGGTACCAGCCAACTTTGCCTGTAAAGGTTGTCTGGGGAAATGAGATTCCCTAGGCCTCCAAGCATGTGAGAGTCGGGTCTTGACAATGTGGGACTCAGTTGGGAGATGTGACTATTTTGTTTGAGGAGGATAGCTGGTTATCTTAACTCATCTTCTCCAGGGATTCAAGTGGATGGGGTTTCCCATTGAAGCCTGTCACCTGAATGTAGGTGTGATGTCAGAACTGGATAAAATAGCAGCCATAGAAGCTAACCAGGGTCATCGCTGCCTGTGAGAATCTATACTTGGAATCCCAGGTAAGTGTTAAAATGTTGTTGTAAATGAAGGCATCATTTACCCTGCAGAAAATTGGGAAACTAAGTTCCCATTGCACTTGGGGATAGTGATCCCATGGTGCCATTTGGCCCGGTCTGTTCCCAAGCTCTCCAACTATGCCCAGACCCAGAAAACCTATCCTTTGTTGTGCTAGTGCCCATAGCACATATGATGTCATATAGAATTTCAAATTTTGGGCAATGCTCTTCAGCTGTTTATCTACGTGATTGGAAATGATGGCCGCCCAGTTGAAAGTATGACTGTGAGTGGTGATGCAATACAGAAAGTAATACATCCATGCCAAGAAATTGTGGGCATGGGGCAATCCAAAAATCCTGCATAGAAACTCAATTCCCACTTGGATGGGCTCTTTGAATTCCCCACGGGGAATCTCCAACTTCATTCTCTTATAATCCCTGTTTGGGAATTTTAGCTAGTGGCTATTGATATATTGCTGGGACATAACCTTAGCACCTTCAAACTCTTGCAAGGTCTAGAGTCAATTTCGGATAATGGATCCATTGAATTGTGGGATCACCAGCCCTGAGGTGAGAGTTTCCACATCCAAGGTGACGATGGTTGCTAGGTACTATAGCAGCCGGGGATCCAGAAGTAGGACGGTCTGTGTCGGTGAGTTGTACAGTTTTTCCAATTGGAGTATTAACTCTGGTTATTGCACCAAATAAGGGAAGTTAGCTGCCTTGATAATACTGAAGGCGATGATCTGAGTTTCCAGGTTCTCTCTAGTGGCCTTTAACTTGTAAATGGCTTGAATTAAGCCTTGCACTTCTGACCAAGATCTGGGCCCGGTGTCCGTTATTTCTTGAACTTTGGACTCTATTTTGGACCCCACGAGGGCACCGTCCTAGGGATACTTGGAGGTCAAGAGAAGCTTTGTCAGTAACCTTTTAGCCTTTGTTTTTTTGGCCACTCAGGTGGATGTGGTAGGTAACTCTGGGCTGGAAGGAGGGGTGATCACTTTAGACATTTTTGATTAGTCTATCCGCAACCTACAAGACCGAAGAACCGTTAGAATGTGATATGTATAAAAGAAGATTAGAACTCCAGGGAAATCGTCATCACCCTAAATTTGTTCAACAAGTGTTAGCATACATCAAAATTCCTGGGATATATAGAATAAACATGAATAAAGCTCTGAGGAAATCAAACCAAATGACAAAGGGTGAAACTCAGGTTAAGGAATTACCTAGGGCCCGGATCCTAGATAATCTAGTTGTTGTCATGCCAATGTGACCAGTAAGAAACCGTATTCGACTGATGCGGGTTGGCACATGGTCAGATGGCAGGAAACATAAAGGCATTAATGGAAACAAGTGGGATTACAAGAGGCAAAATAAATTCCATATGGGACATGGTTTGAATGCTCGCTCATGGGAAATTAATCCTGCCATTAAGGTGATGAGACGAAGGAGAGAGAAAGCCGCCATGACTCGAACCAGTGAGGTGCCAAGTTCAAGCCGTGGTGACTCCATCTCAATGGGATCAGTCTCACCAGGGTGAAAATGCAAGATAGATCATGAGGAACTCATGATCTCGGATAGATATATAGTGTATACACACAAAATTTAGAGAGCTGAAACATATATACATGCAATATATAGAAAATATAGCACTTACAAACCTTTACAGATTTACACAGCATCTACACCACTAAACCTAAGGAAAAATACAACATATACACTAATCTACAGCTGTGCAGAGGGCAGACAACCCTCTGGCAGAGCCAACCCACCAACGGGTGGCGAACCAAAAGCAGAAGACGTGAAAGGCAAAATCACAAACCAGAATGAAGCAAAACCAGAAAGAACAAAGTGGAACTAGAGAACCTACCTAGAAATCCAAAGAATGGAAAGGAAAGAAGATACTAGGACTATTCTGCAATAGCTTCAACCTTCAAATGACCATCGATCAGCACCAAAAATCAACTCATAATTATCCACTAAGCTCAGTGTAATTCACAACTTAATCACACTTCAAATCACCAAGGAATCACTCTAAAAGCTCTAAGTATTTTAATCATGGTAACTGTGAAAGTGACATGTAATTTCTATTTATACCCAAGGTAAAAGAAAGTTACTTCTCTTTTCCCACAAACTTTGGAACAGGCAAACCTCCAAACTCCAGGCCTAGGGATTCCATGCCACCATGCCTTTTCACGAGGAGAAAACATCACGGTGGAGAATCCTGGAGTCCAGAACCTGGCTCTGGAAAGACCAACCAACTCCAGGACCGGGTCCTGCAGATACGAAAGAAAAAATAAAAAATAAAAACAAACCTCACGGGAGGGAAAACCCAGAGAAGAAAACAAAGAAAACAAAAGACAAGGCAAACAAGGCAAGAGCCCAAAAGTGAAAAGAGGGAACCCAACATTTTGCACACAAAATGTAGGGACGGGTATGCAGGGCATAACAATGTACTCCATAGTATTCTCCTGTGATTACTCCCCCTAATGAGTAGATCCATACATCAATTCCAAAGAATGGTATAGCTCTGAGATCCACTGGACTGATGCACATCTACATCATTTAGTTTTCACTGGGAGGGGCCATCACCCCAAGCATGCCTTTGAGATATTTAAAATCATCTTTTGGAAAAGGTTTAGTAAATATATCTTCTATCTATTCATTTGTGCTAATATACTCCAGTTTGATCTCTCTATCTGCTACCTTCTCTTTTAAGAAATGATACTTGATGGAAATATGTTTAGTCTTTGAATGCATTACAGGATTCTTTGACATATTCACTATTCTGGTGTTATCACAATGGATAACCATTGGTTCTTTGAAAATTATTATGATTTCCTTCAAAATTTGTATCATCCAAACAACTTGTGTACAGTTTATTGCAGCAACAACATACTCTGACTCAGCAGTAGATTGAGCAATACAATTCTACTTCTTTATCAACCAAGAGATCAGCCTCTTTCCAAGGAAAAATGCTCCACCACTTGTTCTCTTCATGTCATATACATTACCTACCCAATTAGCATCAGTAAAAGCCTCCAATGTAAAATCATCAAAATTTTCATACCATAATCCATACTCTACTGTTCCTTTCAAATATCTGAAAAATTATTTTCACAGCAACAAAATGTGTCTCCTTAGGATCTACCTGATATCTAGCCACAATTCCAACTACATTGGCAATATCTAGTCTAGTGTGTGTCAAATATTGTAGACCTCCAATCATTGATTTGTACTTAGTCTGCCCAACACTTTGAGTCTCATCATCTTTACTTAGTTTGTTCCCTATCAGCATGGGTGTTCCAAAAGGTTTACAATCTTCCATTCCAAATTTCTTCAACATTCCCTTAAGATACTTGCTCTGAGATATAAATATGCCATTCTTAATCTAATTAGTTTGCAAACCAAGAAAAATTTTCATCTCACCAATCATTGACATTTCAAACTCATTCTCCATTTCTTTAGCAAACTTCTTACTCATTTTATTATTTCCTCCAAAAATGATGTCATAAAAAAAAACTTCTATAATTAAGATTTCATCTTCATCAGTTGGTAAATACAAATTACTATCTGCATTACCTTTTCTGAAACCAAGATGAAGTAGATGTTTATCCAGTCTTGCATACCATGCCCTCAGTGCTTGTTTCAGTCCATATAGTGCCTTCTTCAATCTGCAAACCATGTTCTCATCATCTTTCAAAGGAAAACCATCAGGTTGCTCAATGTACACTTCTTCCTCCAGATCACCATTCAAGAATGTTGATTTCACACCCATCTAATACACTTTGAAGTCTTTATGTGCAGCATAAGAAAGGAATAGTCTCACATCTTCCAATCTAGCAACAGGTGCAAATGTTTCTTCATAGTCTATCCTTCTTGTTGTGATTAGCCTTTACATACCAGTCTAGCCTTGTTACTTACCACTGTGCCTTCCTCATCCATTTTGTTTCTGAAAACCCACTTAGTGCCAATCACATTCTTGTTCTTACATCTTGGAACCAATTCCCAAGTATTTTTCTTCTTTATCTGTTCTAGTTCTTCTTCCATGGCTTTAGTCCAAGATTCATCTTTACATGCATCATCAGTAGTCTTAGGTTCAACTTGAGAAATCAAACAGATCTCATCTCTAACTTTAGATCTAGTCATCATGCCTTTGCTTGCATCACCAATAATTTGGTCTTCAGGGTGGTTTTTCTTTACATATCTTGGTATCTTTAATGTCTCAATAGCTTTGGCATGTTCTTCTTCTTCAACCTCATTCTCAATCATCAAGGGTCCTTCAGGTTCAGCAACAACTTCTCTTGATTCTGTTATCTAACCATAATCATACATTCTTTCCTGAATTTGAAATTTCTCATCTATCCTCACATTGGCACTTTCAATTAGTTTCCTCAGTCTTAGATTAAAACATTTATATACTTTTCTCTTAGTGGAATAACCAAGAAATATTCCTTCATCACTTCTACCATAAAAATTTCCTATTTCATCATCTCTTTTGATATAACATTTACTACCAAATATTTTGCAATATTTCATAGTAGGTGCATGATCAAACCATAATTCATAAGGAGTTTTATTTGTACCTTCTCTGATCTGAATTTTGTTTAATGTGTACACAACAATGCCAACTGCTTCTCTCCATTGAACATGTGATAAATTTCCTTCCAGCAACATAGTCCTTGTAGCATCTAATATGGTTCTTTTTCTTCGCTCTGTTATCCTATTCTGTTGTGGAGTTCTAGGAGCTGAATTCTTTCTATGTATTCCACTTTCTTTGTAGTATGTATTAAATAGTTCTGGTGTAAAATCTCCTCCTCTGTCTAATCTCAAACATTTCATCTTTAAACCAGATTCATTCTCAACTTTTGCTTTGAACAACTTGAACTTGTCAAATGCTTTAGATTTCTCTCGCAAATATGTAGCCCACATCATTCTAGAAAAGTCATCAACAAAAATTATAAAATACCTTTCACCATAGTATGATCTTGTTCTTGTAGGACCACATAGATCTATGTGCACCAGATCCAACTTCCCTTTTGCTGAATAAGCTTTTCTCTTGAAAGTGCTTCGAATTTGTTTCCCCATAACGCATTCTCTACACATAGTGTTAGATGGATTTACAATTTTAGGTAGATCTCTTACTGATTTTTTCATACTTGCCTTCACAATGTTATCAAAATTAACATGACAAAATCTTTTGTGCCATAACTAGCTATCATAAACCTTTGCAACAAAACTAGAAGCTTCAGATGTGTTCAATTCAAATATATTACCTCTGGATTTAGTACCAGATGCTATCAAGTGTCCTATTTTTCTCTTGATAGCACATTTTCCGTTTATGAATTTTAGTTGATAACCCTTGTCCACTAGTTGTCCAACACTCAACAAATTGTGCTTAAGTCCATCAACAAGTAATACATTGTCATTGTTAGTCTTTCCATCCAAGGAAATAGATCCAATTCCAATAATAAGTTTAGGAGTATTGTCACCAAATCTAACAACACCACCATCATGTCTTTTCAAACTCACAAACTTATTTTTATCTCCAGTTATATGATGTGAACAACCACTATCTATGACCCATTTAGATTTCTTTTCAACTCGAGATACTAATACTTTTTCTTCATGCATAGGCTCATCATCCTTAATAGTGAAAATTCCAATTTCATCATAATCACCATCCTCCTCATCAGATATACCTTCACTAGCATAATAACATTCCTTATCCTTTGAGAACTTAGACTTTAAAAACTTAGGTTTGTGCTTTGGAATTCTTGTAGGACATCTAGATGCAAAATGACCGATCTTGTTACATGAAAAATATTTCAAAGGTAATTTTCTCTCAAACTTACCCTTACCTCTCTTTTCTCTTCTGGCAATCAGTGCAACAATTTCATCTAGCTTTCTTTCTTCTTCATGTATCTTTTCCCATTCATCAACATAGGCTCCAAGTTCTTCTTTTAGGTCATTACTACTTGTCCTTGCATTTCCAGGTAAGATTCTTTTTCTTTTGTGCACGGTTGCATTGAATGTTGACTCAACCTTAGGTAGAGTGTCTCCCAATTTTGTGATTTCAAATGTAGTTATCTTTCCAATCAACATATCTCTGGTGAAGTTTGGTGTCAAAGATTTGATTATCTTTGCAATAACTTCTTCCTTAATGTAAGTTCCTCGAGAGTTCCTAGTACTAGTAAATACCTTTGTAATTCTCTATGCATATGCTCAGATGTTTTCATATTCTCTCATCTTTAGTAATTCCATCTTTTTCTTCCATTTCTATAATTTTTCTTGCTTTGTAAATTTGTCTCCAACATATAGTGCTTCCAATCTTGACCAGATTTCATGTGCAGAGTCGAAGTCCTATACTTAAGTAAATTGTCCTTCTGATAATGCACTGATTAAGGATTCCCTTGAAACCATATTGCATGAGAATAACTTATTTTGATCTTTACCAGCTTTCTCTAATTCATCCTCATTCGCTATCTTTTCCTTCTTCTTTTTTATCATCAAGTAGTCAATTCCAAAACATATCAAATGTGTTCTCATCTTGTTCTGCCAACTGTCAAAGTTTTCAGAGTCAAACTTTGGACTATCCTTCCTATAGTAAGTCATCTTCAAGATCACCTCAAGCTGTTAAAGTTTCTCTCTGAGGATCAATAGCTCTGATACCAATTGTTAGGAATAATAGTTCACAAGACAACTGAGAGGGGGGGGTGAATCAGTTGTAATATAGATGATTAAAATTTGCACTTTATAAACCAAATCTACAAATGTAAATGATAACACAGTAATAGACAACACTATAGCACAATATTTGTTGTCGAGGAAACCTTGTTAAAGGTAAAACCCCAATGGGAATTAACACCCACAAATAAAGTACTGAGAGTATAGTATCCCTATTAAAAGATATTAGCTCTATTAGGAGCTTGTTACAACATTTCAGTACATAGGCCCTGTTAGAAGACAAACCCTATTAGGAGTCAAAGAAAATAGTAGGCTCACTGCCAAGTAACACTGCCCAAATAAGGTTAAAGCCACCCTCAAGGAATTACAATCTGAATCAAGTGTATAAGGAAAATACACATTCTAGCAAACTGTCAGATAGAAACTATCTTTGTTTGGTCAGTTCCAATGATGTATCAACTCTTCTTTGTATCAAGCAGTCAACAAGCTTCACAACTTCCACACTTCTCTTTCTTTTCTCTGTCACACTTCTTCTCAAGAATTTATTTTTCATATATACCCTCTTACAATAATTCATTAGGTTGGCCAATTAAGCTTTCCTAATACATAATTAACTAGTTCAACTAATTAAGGCTTTCCATCATACAAATAATTACATAGCCCCTTGCTAAGATACACACGGTATCTAAAACAAGTATACAACATTTACATTTCATTACATATACTTTCAGATCTGCAATTCATGCTCACAATTAATTTCACATGCTACATGTCTGAAGTCGGTTAGGAAATAGGTCTTCTCCAAAATACACGCCACAACTGATGTCATTAGTATCCAATCAACAATCAAACTCAACCCATTACTCTATCATATGTTGGTTGTCCATTAGTAAGCTTGCAAGTTTTGAAATATCTTCACCAGAAAGATATACCCGAAACACAGAGACCCGCTCTATCCACAATCACAGTTACAGTCCAGAAAACTAGTCTTCACTAAATCAACTATAACATCCATAGTAATTAATATAGATTCAAGCGAGCTTAGGGATAAGTTCAGCACACATGCTTCTGCATAAGTCCAACTTTGATCATTCTGAATAATCCATACAGTGTCCGTACACTGCATCCAGTTAAGTAGCCAGTCTATCTTCTTCATAGAAATATATGTTGACATCAGTGACAAAACATGAATATCAACAACATGATCAGTAACCAAAACTGATATCATCCAACACATCACAGTTAAACTCATCATAGACATTAGGGATCTTATACAAGTGAATTTCACTTTTTGCAAAAGGAGATAAATTAGGAATATCAAAAGGGGTAGATTCAACATCTTCACTGTCAAACAATGGAAAATCCATATCATAATCCATACTATTTTTCTCAAAAGGATTACCATCCAGCATCTTGACAGTGGCTTGTATATTCATATCATAATCCTCTCCAATACCTTCCTGCAAAATATCAGCATTATACAAATCCAAAACTTGTTGGTGGGTGGGAAGGAAAACATCAATATATTCATCATAAACATATGAAATTTGAGCAACTGGAAGACCATTCTTTAATGGTTTAATGGAAAATTCAGAATCTGAAACAAAGTTAAAATCTAGACAACTATCCCAATAAGTGTTTAACATGATATCTGGATTCTCTTCATCCCTTAAATCTGAAACAAATCTGATACTTTCATTATCTGACATATCATATTTAACTTGATTGTGCCCTAGTGACATGGGAGTACAAGAAAATTCTAAAATATAAGTATCAATAATTTTAAAATATGATACATATTCTTTATCAAACTCAATGTGTGTGAAGTGCCAAGATTCAAGTCTATCTTTCCCTAAAAATCTGAGATATTCATAAGATAATAATTCTAAAATTTGTTCACTATGAAGTGAACAACTGTCATCATTTATACTCATCTCTGAGACACTTTCACAGTCAACATTTTCATTGTAATTTTTCACACCCTCAGCAATGTCATCAATATCAAAACTTATATCCATAGGGTATGAAGTTTTAGAGTCATTTTCTGATACATACCTCTGAAAATCAGCATTTAAAAAATCTGAGATTTTCTCATTGCTTAGCAAGGATTGGAAGTCTTGTTTATCCTCACTATCTTCTTGCTTGATACTAAGAATTTCTTCATCATTGGAATCATAGATTGATATCTCTCAGATCATATAATCTTGTGCAAATAAATCACTATAGACACTCACATCCGCATCATAGTTATCATCTTGTTGTCCACACAAAACACCTTTATTGTCTTCCTGCTCACAAAGTTCATTATCAGTATCATAATCAGAAAAAAATTCAGCATAAGTGGACTCATCATCATAATCATAATAACTAGATTGAATATCACTAGACTCAACCTCATCAGCATAACTAGATTCATAACCATTTTTGTCAAAGGGGGAGATATTCTATGTAAAAATACCTATCACTTTAGGTAGAGTTGTGTTGAGGATATTGAGAAGATTGTATTGAGAGAGAGAGTACTTTTGGGTTGATGGATTTTCCCATATGTTTCCATCAATTCCATAGGGGGATATTTTTTAATGATATTAGAATTGGGTACTACTGATGTTGTTGGCATTCATGTTTTGTCACTGATGTCAACAAATTTTTCTGTGGAGAGAACAGACTAGTTATTACTATTGTATGATGACTGACAGAAGTGTATGGATACTGTACAGATGAATCAGAACAAGAAAAGATGATGATATGTAGAAGGATTTATGATGATCTTATTTATAAGGTTTCTTGTCTTAATATTGCATATTGGAGTTGTTTCAGATGTTTTAGTGAAGACTAGTTTCTGGACTGTGACAGTGATGCTTGACAGAGTGAATCTTTGTGTTTTGGGGATATCTTACAGGCGATGATGATTTAGGTTATGCAATCTTAAGAGATGACAAAAGGAATATTAATGAATGTTTTTATTGATCTCAAGTCATGTGATTTTTGGTTACATCAGTTGTGGTGTGTATTATGGAGCAGACCTATTTGGGGCCAACTTCAGAGATGTAGCATGCATTGTGGATTATGAGCGTGGACTGTGGATCTTAGATTATATCTATTGTATTGTAATTAATGTTTACTTGTTTTAGGTACCATGTGTATCTTAGCAAGGGTTTAAATAATTAAATTTATATTGGGAAATCTTAATTGGTCGACCGAATCAATTATTGTAATAGGGTATATATGAGAGATGTTTAATTTTGATAAGATGGAGGAATGATTATAAGGTAATTGAAAAGATAGAAAAATGTGTGAGAGTTGCGAAGCTTGATTGGCTGTTGGATGTAGAGAAGAGTTTGTGACTATAGTACTTCATTGGAACTGATCAAGAAAAGACATTTTCTATCAAACAGTTCACTGGATTGTATATTTATTATATACACTTGTTCGGATTGTAAATCCTTGGGGGTGGCTTTAACCTTCTTTGGGAAGTGTGCCTATGTAGTGAGCCCACTATTACTCTTGACTCCTAACAGGGTTTGTCCTTTAACAGGGACTGTGTACTACAATTTTGTAATAAGCTCTTAACATGGCTAAATATTTTAACATGGATACTAGACTCTCAGTACATCATTTGTGGGTGTTAATTCCCACCAAGGTTTTACCTTTAATAGGGTTTCCTTGACTACAAAGGATTGTGTTATTGTGTTGGCATTCACTGTGTTATCATTTGAATTAAAGTTTTGGTTTATAAATTTTAATGTTTAATAATCTGTCACCCTCCCTCTCAGTTGTGCTTGTGGATTGTTATTCCTAACATTACTTTCCAAAGTAATGTTGCGGCATAAAACTTGGGCAAAGTCCTTGATGACTTTGATGTTCACTTTACTTCTTTGGAGAAGGCTGCAACTGAGAAGATTGAGAAGGAGTACATGGTGAATAAACTAGATGAGGTATCCAAGTCAATTAAGTGGGACATAGGTATATTAGATACCACTATCTCTGGAACTAGGACCTGAATTGAGTATGGGAAGAAGATATACAGTTATTTCATATATCCTTCTAGGCATGTACAAAATGTGGTGGACATAATTCATGATAGCGAGACAACATTGGATAACTTGGTGAAGTATTTTCAGTCCTCCTCACAATCAATTACTAAGCTCGATAAGGAAGTTTCCAAATTTTTGGATGAGATAAGTGTGCTAGAAATTGATAAGTTAAGAGTATTGGGGAGATTCGCTGAGTTGAGGAGTGTAATTACTCCTAGGTTATCAATTTTGGAGAAACACCTTGAGGACACGGAGACAATGAAGAATTCCCTTGATGTATTTATATTTACGATTCTGAAGGATGTTGAGATCTCATCCTTTACTTTGAAAGGTTTAATACATGTTGGTCAAACCTTGAAGATGACATCGGAAGTAGACGCAAGGGTCTTGTAAATCTATTTCCAAGACATACTTCACATGGTGTGAGTTTTTGGTGAGAAGTCCTAAATTTATTCCTTGTATATAAATACATTTTTGTATATACCTTTTTCATTAATGTCAAAGGGGGAGAAATAGTTGTAAAAAATGTATAGAGAAATGTATAAGAGGTGTATAGATAGTAGTTTGGCATTGGGAACTTAGTCATTTTGTACTAAGTGTTGCCACCAATGGAAAAGGGGGAGATTGTTGGAAAGTGGCCAAGGATGTATAGAATATATGTTATCATTTATGGAAACACTACTTATTGGTATGGTCACTTGGAGTAAAATTCAGTTTTGGGTATCGAGTCTTGGAAAAATGACTAAGTCCACAGGCGGTCTTCTGGATACAGTTGCACAGTTTTTCCTGGCAAGCATAGTTTGTAGAGAGTTAACTCATGCATGCTTAGATGAAGGTAGTATGGATTTAGTTATGGTTTCTTGTATTTTGGAGTTATATGGAGAGAGTTACAACATGTTCTTGGCATGCGAAAATAGTATAACACTAAAACATGGCAGATGAAAGGTCATGATGAGTAAGGGAGTAATGTGTGGATTCTAGCAGTGCTATTTTGGATTAAGGTTGGGTCCTATCCTATCTCAATGGATTTTTTATCACCTATTTTTTATTTACTCTTTGGTTATGTGTTGGATGCATTTGGTAATGCACTTATAAGCCGACTGGACATATTATGAGATCGGGTATATAATTGGATATCTTTTTGAGATGTGAGGAGGATGAAGATGTTTTTGAAAACATTGTGATGTCAAAATAATGCAAAGGATATTTTTATCTATAACTAGAAGTACTTAAGCATGTCAGATTCTTATTTAGTTCATCTTTTGTGATACTACATTGTAAAAATATAGTTTTTTTATTGTAAGAGCAGTGAGCTCCTTGTATTACCCCTAACAGGGTCTGCATCCTTTAATAGGGATATTGTACTAAATGTAATATTCATCTCCTAATAGGGATAGGTATCCTAACAGGGACATTATACTCTTAATGCATAGTTTGTAGGTACCATCCCCACTGGAGTTTTCCCTTAACAGGATTTCCTCGTGAACATATCATGGTGTTATGAGTTATTTACTTTATGCACATGTTCTCTTTATTTTAGTCATTACATGGTTAAGTTTGAATTGCTTAAAGTTAATTAAAAGTGCTACAACATTGATTCACCCCCCCCCCCC